>JAIPMN010003846.1:0-23518 GCA_020650975.1 Apostichopus californicus | reverse complement strand
TAAAACCTTCCCTATTCTCTCCCCCCCCCCCAATACAAAAAATTAAAATAAAATGTATTTGAGAATAAATTCCCATCATTTCTTTCAAATTTCCCATTATTCACATAATGCAGTATCAGACCTTCAAATAGAGAAAAGCTGCTTGTATTCCGCCGACCTTGCTCAGGCTGTGTACATATAATGCTTTCATCTCGAGTCTGGGTTCGGTATTGTCTGTTCATTTATGTACAGCATGTGGCATATTGATTTCTCTCTACAAGACACCAGCTACCTCTCTATCCCAAAATCACTCGCATACGTCATGCAAAGGCAGAGTAATGAATAAACTGCATACGCAGCTCTCGGTTCCGTTATCGCTCTCCAGAAAACGTTGCATATATGTCGGGCTTTCGTTGATGAAAGCGTTATACCCAGTAGATAAAAATGAATGAGATTACTAGTCCTCGAGAGAAAGCCCACGAACGAGATTAAATGCGAGTGAATATTCCGTGCATACGTAAAGCACATCTTCAAGGGCTGGCGTAGCTTAGCAATTCTAATTGGATAGATTTCAAATCTTTTCGAGATGCACTGTGACATTTCTAGATCTTGTTTCTTTCCAGTAATCTTCTTCTTTTCTTTCTTTTTTTATGTATTTTTCCTCCCCGTCGTTTAATCTGGTTAGCGCATTTTCTTTTTTTATTTCCCAAGGAATTGTTTTTTTTTTCGATAGGTGGGATCGAAAGAAAAAGTATAGTATAATTAGGCGGACAGTTTGAATATTAAATTTAAAGCTTGTCAATTTGTGACAGGCTAATGTCTTTAGAAGTTGACATTGTCCATTGGTTAGAGTTGCAGGTTGTCTGGTTTGTATTTAACGAAATTGTAAAAAAACTAAACGAATAACAAATTATGTAACTCTTCAGTCAAAATATTCTTTTGCATTGATAAACTGATACCTACGTATGTAGTCATATCGTCATATGCACAATGAGATTACAAGTTAGAGTTAGCCGATATTTAGGCATTATTTTTAGTTTCACATAGTAAACATGGCTTTCTTGGTAAGTTGGCTGTATAGCAAAAAGCATTTAAAAGGAATGATCTTTAGCAATTTTCTTTGATGGCCAGAATTAGCTACTTTCAGATATTATTTCCACATTTCTCTTGGAAGTATGAGCACAATGTAATTGGGTACAGTGAACTGTAAATAACACTTCTTATGCATCATACTTGGATTTGATCCAATTGAAATAGAAACTCTTGCTTTCTCATTTCTGACATTTGGAAAGTACCTTGAGGCTTGTAACATAGCCTTTGTCACCCATCGCTTATTAAAAATATTAGCAAAGTTGAGTAAACCGTGGAAACCTAGTTGTCCAATAAATGTTTCGTTGAAAGCATTCTCAACATGCTCCCATTAAACCAACCACTTACTAACCACAATAAAGTGACAGGTGATGAAAACCACACACACACACACACTTTTTGAGTCCTTCTTCTGTTTTCTTGCATTTGCGGTTGTCCAAACCTGGCCTAATATTGTAGGCCTACTGGCACAGTTAAATACAATGCTAAAAAATTGAAAAGGTATTGTTTAGTGAAAAAGAAATCCATCCAGCTATCTTGCATATATTAGTCATTCATTCTTAATTCTCAAAGAGACAAAGAAGAGCAGTAGTACCTGGTGACTTGATTAATGGTTGCATTCTTTACCCAGCATGCAGTGTATTGATTGATTGATTGCGTGATGGAACCAAACTGCCACGCTTCTTAGGTAGTAACGATTGGATGCTAAAAGGGTTTGTTGAATTAGGCGTACAAAACCTTGAAACCTAATTGCCAGCATCATGAATAAACAATTCGTAGACTCTGACTCTGACGATATTCTCCGGTGTTGTCAGAATAATAATATCTATTTCAAATATATATATTGTTGATATGCTTTAAGAAATGAATTTTACAATATGTATGATATTACTCTACAGTGTGTGGTTCATTCTCTGTATATATAATCAGATCAAGATATTGTTAAGAAACTTAGTTCTCTTCCTCTCCAATCAACATGCACTTTCCTATCTATGTAACCTTAAAAAGAAAAAAAAAACTGAAGACATTTTAGTAAAGCACCTTCTCCGACTTACTTCTGGGTCACCTCCCACTTTCTGAATCTACCAAACAAAGTTCAACGAGGGTAACATATGACTTAAGAAAAGAGGCAGAACAATATTCAAATTAAGCTAAAATAAGCTAAAATCCTCCAAATGTGATAAACAGCAGGAGAAAGGCCCAGGAGGTCCAGATAAGGATTTAGTCTTGCCTTTATTGTTCCTCTCTCGTAATTGATATCTTCATTAATAATGAAAATGTGAGCGGTAAATATGAAAAGGTTATCTTTTATGTGAAAATACATTGCAGTAAAATGTTCATTTTTGCCTTCTTGTGTAATTAGTAGGAGAGGCATAGGGGGGGGGAGGCTATTTTTTATTTATAGTATCTACTCTTACAACTTACTTTTCATACTCTTACAAATTGTACTCTTGTACTCTTACAGACTCTTACAAATCGATACATACTCTTACAAATTGTAATTTTATATTTTTATATATTATATTTTTTGTACTGAGCTAGGAATATATGCATTATGCATGCATGGGTATTGGACCAATAACAGGCTCTCTATGGTATACATAATTATGTTTTTCAACTTTTGTCTTTAGTAAACAATATTTTCTAGGCACATCTTGACTAAATTAGACCTTTATTTTTTTGATTATAATAGTCGCTATCAGATAAGAATGTTTAATGTTCAAACCAGGAGATGAAATGCCTGTTACTCGTCAAGCATATAAACAAACAACCATGATCAGGGCTTGAGAGTGAACATGGGCAGCTAGGAGTCTAGACTATTAGAACTTGGCCAAGTTTGACACAAAGACCAGCAGCTCGCCGCCGTAAATGCCACTGGAGGTATTTTGAGATGTTCCTCCCGCTGCACTCCAGCGTGTAATGGCTTCTAACATCAGGGGGCTTTGTCCTGGAATGAGGGGTATGTGACGGGATATGGTGTAAGTTAGAAGGATTTAACACTTCATTTCTTCTTGGCCAAGGTCTCTGTGACATGGTAGAAGGGTCGTTTTTAGATTAGGTCTGATGGCGATGGGGCAACAGCAAGAATTTTTCTGGTCTAGAGTTTCGGAGAGTGAAGGAAGATACTCGGATGCCAGCTGGATCCGCCAGTTGATCCGAGGAGTATTTACACAGATTGCAAAGAGAGCAAATTGATGCAACGTATAAGATGTCAGGAGTAATGGGAAGAGTTTTGTGGTACCCTGTGGGGTCATTATAATGAAACGGGACACGGATGTCACTCAATTGAGCTATTAACCCAAGCAACGTTGGTATGGTGTATCTGTGGAATACATGGCTGCATGTATAGATATGATCGCTCGGTGAAAGGAAAGCTTTCTTGCGAATAAAAAAGTCGGTCGTATGGCCAGGATATATATGTAGAGCAGTTCAGATCCCTCAGGTCTCATAGGCTTGTACAATCAAGCTAATTTAGATAATAAATAATGATAAATCCCAAACAATTGACAAATATAGAACAAAAGAAAAGATAACAAACAAACAACCAAAGAAATACTTTAGCCTATTCTATTCCTAAGAGCAGTTCCCATTTCTGATAGCCCACCCCATCTCATGCCCTTCTTCCCTGCACCCCTATCCTATGCCTTATACCACAACATTTATGGCTATTCCGTGGATGAACACATACGTTTCTCATCATAACACATTAAAACATTCTCAATGTTGAGTCACCTTGTAGCATTGCAATAACATCTGCTGAGGTAACAATGTAGGCCTATGTATATGCCAACCACATTTCCTGTGGATAGAAATTTGTACTATATGGAAAACTTGCCTGGTATTTTTTCTTCTTTCTATCAGATTATCCTTTGTTATAAAGCAAACCTTTTGTCCTTCAAAAAATGATGATGATCATCATCATTATTATTATTATTATCATATATCTTACTAAGGAGGATGCATGGATTGACTCAAATATTTTCCACAGTCAGAAGATTGAAGTGGAGCATGTTAAAAACACCAGCAACTGAGTATATTAATACCATAAAAGCTGATAGCAAGTTTAACATTTTACAATCATACTGATAAGACGTGACCTTTACTCAGATAAAATTCCCTTGTAAGCCTTTTTTGGGGGTGGCATATAAAAATGAATTCCAAAGATTGGGAAAAGTCAAGTCTATTATTTTGTTTGGTTGAAGTTGACCTGTGATCATTCATTTCGCACCAGTAGTGAATTAATGAAGGAACTCTAGCAGGGCGGATGCTTTTATTAGTTAGAATCACAAAGGAAGGCATAGGTTTTTGGTTTGTCCAAGATTCATGAGGAGAACACACACACACGCATCCATACATTAACACACAACAAGAAACAGAGGGAGGGAGAATTTTCAGTTGTGATTTTGACACACTGGATGGAAGAAGAAATGATCAGTCTATAATTTTATAGTTTGACATGTTTATTTTTTCACAAGTAGTAGCAGTTGGTGATATCGAAACAGTTAACAGATATTTTAACTTTACACTTGCAAGTTTTTTAAGTGCAGATAAACTATTATGATATATCCAAGTTTCAAGTAGGTCTGAAAGTGAACAACAAAATAATGTGTTTATAGTGTGTTTCCCTTGAATGGGGGAATACCTTTCAGTTGGGGCGTTTTTAAAAATTCATAATTATTTATTGCACAAGCCTGCTTTTTTGGACCTAATAATAGACTTAATTTATAGATTTAAAATGCCCCAGACTTCACCATTTGACCCCTTAACTTATCAGTCAGGGGAAATTGGCTTCACCATGAAAATGTCAGTAGTGTTCTAAAGGACACTATGACTGTCATAGCGTTCTCCTCCTGTGGTAAATTGCCCTTAAGTAGCCCTTAGACATTGCTATGAAAGTTGGCAATATATGACATTATCTTATATTCGTCTTGCAAATAACGTTATTTCACAATAATTTCTGTATGTATTTCTGTATGTGTCTGTATGCAGGCGGCAAATATTAGCTTTACATTTTAAAGCTGCAGTTATTACACAACAGACCTATTTGTAAATGTTTGACTTCACTGTCATTCTGTCCCCATCCTGTTTTCTCTGCTGGTGGCCAAATTGACATTATAAAAAGTATGCATACTCTGGATTTGCACTTACAAAAGCTGCTGAGCGACATGATTAACGTACCTGTTCGGAGTGATGTTTGTTTGCGACAGTGTAATCGGAAGGTATTTTGTTATGGAGTTGGAAGGAAAATATTAGTGCCAGGTCTAATTGAGATGGGGTGGGGGAGGGGATAAGAACTTGCATGCTTGTGCATTATGTAAAGTTTGGTGAAGGGAAGGGGGGTGGGGGTGGGGAGGAAATAATGTTGTTTGTGGTTACTGTCATGGTGTACCATTGAAAAGAGAACATTAGTTGAGGGGAGGTCATTTTCAAGGAAACTAAACAGTGCATTCAATTCTGAGTCATACTTCCATCATATATGCTTCATAGGACTTTTGCAAACACTGAGCAAATATTGAAAGAATTAACCTTCTGCACACGACGAAAATTCTCCCGATTGTTCCATTAAAGCATTTCTCCTCGTCAATATATTCCTACTTTCGAACTTCTCTAATTAAACCTCCGTTTCCTACCCCATTGATTGGTTTGTGCTTAACGAGACGGTAAGGTCTCACTGCTGTGCATTTCCCATGAATGCATTAACGGCAATCGCATATATCGGGCCATCGTCAGCTCTCTGTCATTCCCAATCTCTTCCGCGACGATAGCATCAATGGCAGTTGCCACGTCGTTTCAACGTCACAGGGGCAAATTAATTTCTTTCTCTCCTCTTACCCTTGGTGTGTTTTGAAAAGACAGGTGAATATTCTATGCAGCTGACAATCTTCATCAACAATCATTCTTTACACACATATACATAAGCTGGGGTGTGCAGTTTCTCAACTTTCAAAATGTTGACAGGTGATGAAAACAGGTTGTAAGGAAAAAATTTAATGAAAAAATTAGATCTTTGAAAGAAAGGATCTTGTTGTGATTAAGGTTTTGTTGCGAAATTGTATTTAACATGTAGTGAAATTTCCATTTGTTACAGTTGTACTGTTGCTAAAAAACCAGCACAATAAATTTACTTTGACTTGCTCTTATTTGATCAAACAGAATGTCCAGATCTTGTCAAAGTTATAAAATGAGGTAAAAAAGTGCAATATGATTGTTAGTTATAACATTTTCTTCTTAATGTTTCTGAATAGCCTGAGTGAGGCTTTACAGTCCAGTTCCCATCGTTTTCAATATGAAAACAACTTTTCTTTTCAAAAGAAAGTGTAAACAATGCAAAGTAATATGGAACTTCCTTGTATTAAATCCACTGAACATGGTAAATATTACAATTTTGAAAAACAAAAATTCACAAAACTTTGACTGCTTCATTTGAAATATAATATTGAAAAATGTTATTTCTCCAAACAGATCAAACTTTCTAAACATTCTCATTAGTTTCTATCAGTTCTGGGTATTTCAACAAGCCGCAGTATTAGGCAATAGATACAACTGGGACTATCTGTTAATACTGCAGTCTCCATTAACATGTAATGTTACACCATTCTAACAATGCTATGTCCTGGCAATGCCATGTAATAGTGAAGTTTTCATATGCAATATTTTTTTGGCAAAACAATGTGTCTCTTCCTTTGTTCAATTACAGATAGCAGATTATATATATACCATTTAGATTTACAAATATCTGCTATGATCTAATTGTCAGAATTATTTCAAAGGAACATGCACCTTTGTAGCTGTCCAAACAGCCAAAATAATGATGCATTTTTGTGCTGCAAATGTTTTCATTTTTGCCAAATTTCTTTTTTCCTGTGTCCCATTGTTCGTAGCAGATTAAATTTTAATAGAAGTATGCTACAATCAAATTGTAAGAATTATATCAAAGTAACATGTGCACCGTTGAAGCTGAGTCGGTCGACCTAACACGATAACTTATTTGTATCTTTTGAAAGAATCTTGCACTGTAAAAATAAACTGGGCATTCCTGAAGAACGAACTCGAGTATAGCTCTCTAGTCGATTTACAAGTACAAAATGCTGTTCAGACCTCCTGGACTACTGTACCCAACAACCATCAAATATTAAACATGTAATAACAAAACCCTGTGCATATATTGGCCTAACTTTATATTACCATGCAGCTAATACCGGGTTTGTTGCAGTGTTATATGCATACATAACTGTCATAGATTAAACCTCGATTCCTAGAAGCCCTACACATTATGTATGATTATTAACTCCAGTATATCTATTCTGTTGTTTGATATACTCTGTTCTCCACAATGGTTTCATTTGCTCTCCAAGCTCTCTCATGACGGAGGGAGACCAGAACCCGAAAGCCTGACCAAACAAAGTCGTGCTTTAGTAGGCTCTGCAAGCAGATGATAGTGTTTACATATCAAAGCTTAATTACCAATGATAGCAGTCCCAGAGATGGGACAAAATTAATGAGAAAGAGAAGAAACAAGTTCTTTCCCAAAAAAAATATATATTCTCAAGAATGAGCAAAAAGGTAAACTATTGATAGGTTGTTGGCACAGGAGGTAAAGGAAATACAGATATGGCTGGGAATCTGTTCTTAATTAATCTACAGATTCATGAGTGGGTACTTATGTTAGGATGGGGGACAGTAAATGATTTATATCTTGTTGATATATTTAAACCTTGGACTCTTACCTGTGTAAGGAGATTGTATGAGATTCAACCAAGAAAAAAGACATCTGTTCTTATGATTACGACAATGGATAGTGGATTTATGATGTCTGAGGAGGCATTGGTGAAATGTCATCTTTATAATCCTTAGAGAAAGTTTTTAATTGTAATATGAAAAGTCTTTTGATTGCTCATTTGGAATAGATTTAAAGGGAACCCAACTTTGCATGTTGGCATTCTCCATTAACTGCATAGCATAAAAAATAATCACTGTCAAATTTGCTGAATTTGCTTCTTCACTTACCAATCTCCTCACAACATCTGCACAATTGCTGTATTGTGTATAGAGTGCAGGCGATTTTTTAAAATTTTTTAAAATTTTTTAAATTTTTTTTTATGATATCACTAGTAATTTCAAAAGAGAAAATGCTAAGATGCAACTTACAAGGCCTGGGAAGTGCCATTTCCAGCGATCTGGGAGGCATTTTGAGCCAAAATTTTCTTGTACGCTTCGCACCAACCATGGTGGCGCTACGCTTAGATAGTATGCAATGCCATATCTACGGCTCTGAAAATTTGTCTACATTTTGGCCCCCCCCCTTGGCAAATTCCTGGCTACGCGCCTGATAGAGTGACCTTTGACATTGACCTTCCATGGTGACCAGTAACCTCAGGTCCATATATACAGCATAAAAGAATATATTCTTGTGAATAGTGTAAAAAGAACTCCTGTAAAATAATTCTTGTTAAAGTAACAAAGGCAATAAATGAATGCCTGGTTCCTAGTATACTGCCCTCAATCCCATACATTATGTCATGGCCATTCCGCTGACATCACAAAGTCACGTTTTCTCCATGTTTCAGTTTGATGATCATGCTTACATACACATTCCTCCTATGTTATACGTTAAAAGACGTGACTTCGCTACCGTCAAAAGCGAATAAAATAAAAGAGAATGACAAAATCAATTTCAAGGTGGTTGAAGTTATAGCGACTTGTGTGCAGTTAATTGCTTCAGTCAAGGATGGTGAGATGCCAGAATAAAAGGCAGGTGGTAGGGTAGAATCTTGCCTACTAAAGCCTGCTGCATGTACCCATAGGGGCATCTTGCTGAGTTCTACCATTGCATAGAATAATAGATAGACAGTTATTTTTTAAGTGAATAGCATGCAGACAACAACAGCTAAGCATAGCAATATCAGATTGCAGATTATTGTCCTTCAGTGTTAGTTTCAATGTCAGTTCTGATGACTCATAACTCTACCATAAACTCATTGGGCAAAACCTTCCACTCTATTCTGATAGGCAACTCCAGCTAGAAATTTGTAATCTTTCCAAAGAGTAATATGTGATTTTGTCTCAATAGCATTTCTTTTAGCAGTACTGCAGACCCCCAGTTTCCGTGGCTCCTTACCTGTACCTGTCTCATCGCAGTTACCACACTTTCATCTTCTACGTGACATTTTGTATTTGGTATCATATCTTTCCAGTATGATATTGTCTGAAATGGTCTTCTATTCAATCAACCAAATCTTATTTGTTTAGAGATCATCATTATTTGGCTCATAGCATCTTGAAAGATGCTAGAAGTCTCAGAAACTCTTTTCCAGATGGTTGTATTGATTGATTGTTTAAAGTAACTACCCATAACCTCGCCCCCCCCCCATTTCCCTATCTTTCCTCTACTTCTTCCCCTTCCGCCCCTCTTCCTTCCCCACTCTCCTCTCCCAACCATTCCAAATCAATTTCCTTGATGTTTTTATGAGATGATTATTCTCCATGTTTTTATTTTTACACAGATGAACAGAGCACTTCAAGTTAAACCAGCTGACAGTGAAAGTAAGGACTTTAGTCACTTTCTTCTTTTCATTTGACTTTTTTTCAACTGTTTTCCCTTCTACACTCACCGGATTTGTACAGTATTTTGTGTTATACATGCAGCTGACTGTGTTTGCAAAAGAATATTTCCAGTGTATGTTTACTTGTAACCGTGCTTTACTTTCACATCTAAACCAAAATAATACAGTTTTTGACACGTTTTGGCATTATTATATCAAAACTTTTTGAATACCTGGAGTTTTCATGTTTAAAACATGTCTGACATTTAGCCTGATTAGGCTCACACCTACACACCTACACATTAATATATTAATCTTAGTTATGCATAAATTACAACTTTGTGCAGTAGCTGTCGTCACCATCAAGTGATTAACAATCATCTCGAGAGCTGAAGAACAAATGTTTCGTGGAGAGACAGCAATCCAGATATTCCTTCTTTTCATCTGAACATTCTCCCAAAAATTCAGTGGTGATGCATCATTTGTAACGACGCTGAATACATTGGAATATAGTATTGCTTTTATTCTTGTTCAGATACTTCTCTTGAAGTAGCATATTTCCCCCTCATTACTATTAAACAGAAGAAAAAAATCCCTATTGTAACTATATACTGTTGATGAGATTTGAAACAATGAAATATGGAAGAGTGGAAGGGGGGGGGGGGTGGAGGGGATGAATGAAAATGAAGGTGATATGTCAAATCTAGTCAGTTAATGACCAAAATGTCAAGGTGATATCATTCATTATCAGAACTTGACACCATAAATAGTTCATTGGTAGGTTTGTGTCAATACTTTAAACTTATCATAATATACGGTTCTAGCTTTAGTTTAATGTCGAAATCGAGAATAAAAATGTATTAAGTAATAAGGCAACTTAAAATTGTGACCAAATAATTTAGATAATTGGGGAAGAGATTTGGGAGACAGACCATAGTAAGTAAATATTTAATGGCGACTGTCATTGCAATATATATGTACGGCATTGTAGCTATATGTACTGTCAAAACCACTCATGTAAGTAACCTATAGTGTGAACCAAGCCATGTAACTACATTTCTTGACTATATATACATATAGTTGTGTTCCTTGAAGGATCTATAAAGTAATTTCTTAATTAGCATAATTTATGAACAACTCGTGATGAATATTTTAAATTAGTGCGCAAACATCACTGACAGTAGCTATGTGCTGCAGAGCTGATCTATGAACAGGGACGTACAGTATCAAAGCAATCAGAATGTTGCTTTCATCATAATTAGCGGCACTATACTGCTGCAGCATATCTCTATACAGTTGACAACCACTCTTACCTTGAACGTAAAATCTTATGGTCGCAATTTTTAATGATAACTAGAATATCAATTTCCTATATCTATATCTGTAATATTAAAACGGTGATTGTGCTGTACCAGCGGAAAGCTGCCAGTGGGCAATTTCGCATGTACAGTATACGTGACTGATTATTTCTGTTAATTTTATCGGATCATGTTTGCTATCTCCTAGTTCTAGTTGTAAACTGCACTGTCGATGATTCTGTGCAGAATATGTCAGTTAATAATTTATTCATAGTTTACATGCAGTGTCCTATGGTAGGATCTCCCCATTGAAATTTGAGTCATCCTCGTAACCGCCGAGCTCTTGACGAGTTTTCTTTACCGACGTGATTCATCTTCTCTGATAGATTCGGTCAGGTGTCGAACCCTTGCGCACAACCATTCATGCCAAAAGATATACATCTCCAACACACATAAAAAGTAGAAAAACTTGTATCATCCTCATGCATAGCTCGACGACGTGCAATAAAGCAACTCCCATATACATCTCACGCACTAAGTGCAGCCCATAATTACGGTTGCCATAGAAACCGTTTCTCCTCTTCACTGTAATGAATGTGGATGATAAGCCTTGGGTAATTTTATTCGGGAGATGTGGAGAGAAAACGGATCTAATATTGTGCACAGCGGTGGCATAGGCAAAACCTTAATGGAAATTCTCCATTAACGAAGCCTTTGCCGAGCGTGTACAGGGTTTTGAATACATAAAACGACCTCGGCATGATGGGCTTCTTCTGTACACGCTGTTGGACTAACATGTAACGATAGTTAATTGGTGACAGATACTGAGTAAGGTTTTACAATATAGTCACCGTACTAAACAAAAACTAGAAGTTAAATTAACTTGCCTTGTGACGTAAACTTCCATTTATTAGAATGTATAAAGGCTTCTTTCATATGTCTATTTGAATCAGGTTTATTGCAAAAGACCACCATTTTTTTTGGTTGTTTGTTGTTATCATCTTCTAGGCTTTTGAAATGGGTTTCCATCTTTATAGCTCATGCTAATGTATTTGAGATATTATACTTTTGGGAAACCAAAGTGAATGAATACTCTAAAACATAAAACTGGGTGCATGAAAACATGGAAAAGAAATATTTTGAATAATGTGTCATTTGATACCAATATGTGTAATTTTGGGAGATTTCTGTCTTGGGAGTAAGGTTTGTGAAGTGTGCAGAATGTTTACAGTTTCAATGTCTCTTGCTTCCTTTTTTTTTGTAAAGAAAGCATGAAGAGTTATTTTACATTGAGCTGCCAATGTTTGACCTAGGGGAAGTTTTTATGTTTAAAGTTTACCAACTCTGAAATTCCTTGGTAGGAAGCCAACAGAAGTCAAATGCAAAAGACTTTCTTTCCTTCCAAGTTTTGTATCAAATGATTTCACTTTGAAAAACCCCAGTTGCAAAGAAGCTTTATACAATGTGCATGGTCTACTTTTAAAGTTGTATCTTACCTGTGCTTCCTTACAATATATCCTCTTCATTTTATCTACTAATTCCCTGCGTCACCTCAAAGTGAAACACCACTTTGTAACGTAGGTAACGTTCGGACAGTAAACTTTTGTCAAGAAAAAGCTCTTTTGATGGATTGCTAAAAACTTACCATATTGAACAGTTTAAGACCTAAGAGTGAGTCATCATAAACATCTATTATATACACCAGACTGACCGCATCTAGTATTCAATAAACTAATTAGAATTTACTTGATAATTCCCTTCTCATTTGCATATATTATAGCTAATCTAGCCATCTGTAAAGATGGACCCTGCAGATTAATTGAGTGTGTTTAATAAACCCTGCTGCTTATTCCTACTGCATATATATCACAGAGACAATATAAAATGCTAATTATGCTGTATAATGCAGTATGCATGTTAGAATTCTCTATGAATAGCATTCTATACTATATGCGATATTATCTCCATCGATTTGAGGTTGACAGCGTTTTCTCTCGACTCGCAATTCGTCCCTAGTGACGAAAACATGCATTGATCTTTGGACTCTCCTTTCAATCATCTTGAGAATATGGTGCATATCTATATTCAAGCATTCATAAATCTTTTTGATTCCACATCTTTCCCAAAATAAGGCAAAGATGATTGTAAGGATTTCTTTTCAATCATGGAACAGATCCAGTTCAACTGATGTTTTTGTCATTGTGTCTGTTCTTCTTGAAAAGAAAGGCCTGAATGCATATTCTTGTAAACTACAACCATATTTCTTCTTAGAGAAATTCAGCAATTGACTGCTTTTATTGTTCTGTGTTTATCGGTAGTGACATTTACCATTTGATTTATTGTCAGAGAGTTAATCCCAGCGAGTAATACAATGAATTAGGTTGTTCATCCACAGAAGATGGGATACATGTGGAAGAGAGGGGGGGGGGTGGGGGGCAGAGGGGAAGATGATATTGTGGACTTTCACATATTTAAAATGATCCTCTTTATAAATTTTCTTTGTAGAAGACCGCAAAATATTTGTAGGAATGTTGGCCAAACATCAAACCGAAGAAGACGTCAAGGCGATCTTCACCCGCTTTGGTAAAATTGAGGAATGCACAGTACTAAGAGATGCAGAGAACGTGAGCAAAGGTAAGAAAAATAAGACATGGTTCAAACAAATGCAGATGAGTTGCTTGTTGATGCTTTTAATACCCAATTTAGTTGTTTTTCATTTTCCATCTCCTTTTGCAACGGTCACAACTTTCATCGCTTGAATTAACTACTCGATACTTAATACCCGAGTATCGTAATGCCGGGAGCAAATCTCCAAACAAAATTAAGAACTGTAAAAAAATTACAGCTTTTGGGTAAGAAGTTACTGAGATCTTGAAGGTGAATTGATGAGTATCTATATTTTAGTAGAAGGAAATGCTAAAAACACCCAAGATTGTTAAAAATGAAAACGTGTTAAACAAATTTGAGAAATCGTTTTGGAGTACTCCATCTTGTTTAACGTATGATCAATGTCGATGCTTAATTCTGTATCAAAGATTTCTGATTACATTTTTAGAAATATGAAATATAATTGATATCAAAACTTGGGAAACGTGACTGAGAGTAATTTTTCTCCTGTAGTCAGTCACATCTCGTTGAATAATTGATGAAGTTTGCCAATTATCGACTAAATTGATCGCATTTTGCTTCTGAGGAATGTTCGTGGTTTTTACACGATGGAAACTCGGCAGAGAGGCTGCAAATTTGTATGTTAATGAAGAAATTATCTTGACCATTCACTGCTTAACCTGCATGTAGTCTATATGTATAGGCTTTACATGTACTTAAGTATTGCACCCCCTGATGAAAATCCAAATAACGATGCCTATAGCTGTAACGCTCTTGTGTGTAAGTTTACCATAGAATTTTGCCAAAACGGTGAATCATGGATCAACGTTAATAAATTTGCGTTATTCACGGCGTGGATGGAAATTGTACCCTTGCGACAGAGAGTACTCATGCATGTAAACTAAAGCCTGCGGTTGTTATGCATACGGAATTAGTAGCTCGAGGGATGCCAAGAAAAGGGACGCTAATCAAACAGCCCAAATATATGCATGGGAACACAGGAAACTTTTAACAGCACAGCAGCGAGCGAGCGAGCGAGTGAGTGAGCATGCATCATCACATACTATAGGCAATCCAACGGCCCTGAGCTATATCGGAGAAGTCGTGGCAAGGTGTTTGCAAAATGAGTTATTGATTTGCGTTGCACAATTGGAGATCTGTTCTTATATGGGCTTCAGATCTTTAAGCAGCTTTTGAGAAATTCAATAACACAATGTACATCTGCTCGGCTTTTAGCGTCGGTGTACGTAGAAAGTAAAACAAGTACCAATGCAAACCTTTAGCATACTGAGTGGATTTTAAGTATATACATACTACACCGGTTCTCTATATGTGACAAAGTGATATGGCTGCAGCTATCCCCTATAAAGTTCAGATTAGCATATATTGTCAGATCTGTTTAATGACTGTATGACTGACTGACTGACTGACTGACTGATTGACTGAATGAACGAATGACTGACTGACTGATGGACTGATTGGCTGACTGATTGACTGACTGATTGACTGATTGGCTGACTGATTGGCGATTGGCTGACTGACTGACTGATTGACTGACTGAATGATGGATTGACTGACTGACTGACTGATTGACTGATGGACTGACTGACTGACTGATGGACTAACTGATTGACTGACTGATTGACTGACTGACTGACTAACTGATTGGCTGACTGACTGACTGATTAGCTGACTGACTGATTGACTGACTGATTGACTGACTGAATGATGGATTGACTGACTGACTGATTGACTGACTGATTGACTGAATGACTGACTGACTGGCTGACTGACTGACTGATTGACTGACTGATTGACTGACTGAATGATGGATTGACTGATTGACTGACTGACTGATTGGCTGAATGACTGACTGAGATATTTCATAGTTCAAAGTTTACCAATGAAACATATAAATCATTCTTTGCCTTTTGGCAAGTTTAGCTTGATTTGGTATCAATTACAATGTTTAATATTGTTTGCCCATAAAGAGAATATACATGGGATGTTATAGCTCATAGTTTTTTGATATTGTTCAAATGGCACACTGACAGAACAACATAGATACTATTATAATGAGAAAAGTTAATTTCCTATTAAATATTTAGTATAGCTGTGGGCTGTGTGTTTACCAGAGAATTATAACCAACATCGTTAGTACATGTTGTTTAGTTTTTAATGCCTGATTCCTGCTGGTATGGTGTCGTAGAAGAGTGTAAATACACTCACTTAATTATATGAATTTCCAAAAATCAAGATCGTACTGTACCATATATACTGGATTGTGCAAAACACTGTGTACATTGCTAAAGTCTATGTATGCATCAGGAACAAGATGAGGTAAAACAAAAATGCTGACATGTGACAGAGTATTCCTTTGTCCACTCTGCCTAAAAGCTGGATGAGCTCTAGATACGTAGGTCATCTCATGTACTACTAGGATTTACACACAGTCTAACAATCCTCTACTAGAGAGCTTGTCAGATGAACTTACAGCTGATCAGCTATGCTTTGCGACCTCTCAATCACTTTCTCATGATTATTTTTATGATTATTATTTTTTTGTCTTTTTCCTTTTCAAAAAGAAAACAATTTTCCATATGTGACGATGTATACTGTACCATTAATTGAATGTATTCCAGCATTTCATGCATACTTGAGGCTATTAGTACCCTGCACGTCAGATTTAAACCGCAAATTGGTTTAATTGCGCCTCTCATTACTGCCTCTAAAATCATCCCTTTCCACCACATTAGCCCTGGGAAGAAAGAAAAGGCTGGGATTACCAGCATGGAACTCATGCTGCTCTGCGGTAGTCAAAAGCTTTTACAACTGTTTATAAATTTGTTGAAAACGTTTGAAGCGGTCTGAAAAGCTATACTCATTTGTGCAGAGCGAGGCTATAATTTGTTTCAGCAATACATAATGGAATGGCAAGTGATAACATGTATATCTATGCACTAATGTATGCTTAGAAGTACTTGTTAGACATACAAATTTGAATGATTCCATTAATATTGGTTTTGATTTCTGCCTGTTTTCATGGATAGTTACAAGCAGCTGTTGCCCTCCCCCCCCCCCCCCCATTCCATTCCTCCTCACCATCTCATCCTCTGTATCACCATGTTTGGGTAGATAAAACATCAATTTGCCAAAATGTAAGCACGATGATATGTCACGTTAATGGGTTATGTCTTCCATTTGATGGCTAAAATATTAACCTGACCTTTTGGTCAGAAATACATTGGATACTGTGGTACAAAATGTGTGTCATGGGTATGCCCTTCAATTGTTAAGTATAATAAAGGATGAAACACTCTATTTGTGGGTATCCATGGAATTTGTATGTAAAGAGCATCGTTTCTACCCAAAGCAAAACATTCTATTGGTTTGTTTTTGATGTTACAAATGGAATGTGAATCTACAAACCACAGAACTGATTTTAAAATTATTATGATTTGTTATAGCGACAGCATATAATAACATACCGTAAAGGTAAACATGAATTACATATGTGGGGATGGGGGAGGGGTTGGGTAGAGCTTGTGGGTGGTGGAGGGGCAGGGTAGAGCTTGTGGGTGTAGGGAAATCTTTATAGCCTCAGCTTGGTTCCTCATTCATATTATAGCTGAGTGTTTCCGAATACCGTGGTCAACCGTTTGAAGACATTTGCTGTACCGATTAAGACTTGATGTTTGAATCATTTTCAACCTTTTCAATCTTTTCAAATTTCATTACAGGATGTGCATTTGTTAAATTCAGTGCCAAGAAGGAGGCTCAAGCTGCCATTCAGAGTTTCACACCTCTTCCTGTGAGTATTTGAGATTGTCGTCAAAATGCTCTGAACATACAATCACTTAAAATATCGCTTTGGTGGCATATTTAAATTGCAGCGCTTATAGCTTTCTGAGTGAGGCATATAGGCATTGAGCAGCAAATAATTGTGATTATGATGTTATTGCATTATTTTTCACAACATATGCAAATTACCTTAAATTGAAAGTTGTTACCTGTCAGAACAGATATCGACATTTATTCTTTACCTCTACCTAGCGTAACATTTATTCTTTTCATGTACCTAGCATAGTCTACTTTGCGTAGGAAATTGGTATTGCCACCAGCTAGAAGAGCAAATTTTCCTGGCAAGATTTTTTTGGGTGCATGACTAGAAATTCTCAATTTGCCCCAAAGTTGCCCAATTTTTGGAAGTGGAAGACAGTGATGTATTTAAGTCTAACGATAATATCATCCAGCTGCTTTACTTAAGAAACATTTCCCAATTGAGTCTAGTCTATCAGGGTTGTCAGTTGAAATTCTTGTCTAGAAGCAGTATTTGGCTAATGTTTTGAGATTTGTTAAAAGTTGTTTCAGTCTTGGATATATGCTTCCTTTAATTTTTCTCTGAATCTAGTTATCTTGCATGGTCAGAAACAGTTATTTTGGGTTTATATTCATAATCCATTCTTTGCAAGATTAAACTTTTAATGCTAAAAGCATTGAATACTTCTGGTGTAGAATGCGAACAAAAGAACCAGAGTTAGATAGATATTTCTTTGAGTAAAATTCTGTTATGATTGCTTTTCTATTTTCTTTGCAATTCGTACGAGAGAGAGAGAGGCAAGGCTCATGGAGATATGGAAAATGAAAAAGAATAAATTTTACTTTTTCACAACAAATGTTTCAATTTTCATGGGTTCGGCTCATTCAAATGAAAGTGCCCAAGCCCATGCATGCCAAATGTGAATTGCATAGAACACTTTGTGTATCAGGAAACATGATAATAGGATTTTGGGTAGACACCTCCATTTTTTTTCCGTCTTTTGATACCATATTTCCCTCTCTTCTCCCCCTTTTGGGTACCCTTGGTCCTGCCAGGTGTTGGCCAGATGGCAGCCTCTACACCATTAAGGTACCCTATGTGTTAGAGATGGTGGTGGTAATACTTGTGGTTCAGACATGGTTCATCTAGAGAATGGTTAAAGCTGCTAGCAATACCTCTCCCGATGGTTGTAATAGTTCCTCCCATAAGGAGATATTAATAGCAATTGCTGATTGTATCGAGATAGAGGGCCGGGGGGGGGGGGAAGTGGGGGGGTGGGGGAGTTAGAAAAAAATTCAATCTTCAGGCAGAATAAGCAAAGCCTTGATGGAGGAGACATTGTTTTTGTTGCTTAATTGTTTAGATTTAAAATTTATAAAGAAAAATGATGGGAAAAAACCCACCAATGGTCTAGTCATTGTTATTTGAGTTAAAATGATCTCATGGCTAACTGCAAAATTCATGCTGGTAGGGAGAGATGGAGGTGGAGGGAGAGGGGCGATCATAGTGCAAAATGTTTGAAAAGAAAGAAAGAAAATTATCTTTGGGCTGAATTCGAGGCCAAACTCAAATGAAATATTATGCAAAATATTGAAACAGGTGTTTGCAATCTCTCAAGCCATCAATAAAAAGATAACTTTGCTCTCTATGTCGAATGGATGGGGGTTTTGTTGCTTTGACATGACAAAGCAGATATGCCAAACTCTGATAACGAATTCGTACTATAGAGAAGACGTGCAAAGTTGTGGCCATCTGGTGCACATAAATTTTGATCGGGCTTGAAGAGATCTGTTACAGCCCTAAGCAGCGGTCGGGAAGTATTCTAGCAGCTTCAACGTGAAACACATTTTGCACATGTGATCATTGTGAAACGAGTCCTAAAATCTTGTATTCTATGAATATTGGTGATACTTTTGTCCTAACTATTCTTCAGTACGTGGGAGTCTTTTTTACACAGCCGAACAGTAATTGTCCTTGTATATCGAGCATGAGTGCGTAGGTGTACGTTGAGTAGAACCAATACAGCCTTGCGTGCTTGAAAGTTGTCTGTCTTCGAGTACAGTGTATGTGGATATCGAGCCAATTCACAGATCAGAGTTATTTAGTATATGTGGTATATTTGCAATTGTGTTTTTTTTTTTTCCTTACATAACTTTGATGTGCATTAAGAACAAATGTTTTTTTTTTTTATTTTTTTTTTTATTCTAACGGGATGGATGGACCCTGACTTTGAACCCTTCTTGTTAATTTTTTATACATAATATTCAAAAACCTATTTTCATATTTCAGCCATTAAAGAGGACAGAGCCTTAACTGTTAAAGTTATTTTCGTAAATTGAAAACAATAGCACTCCCTTCTTGTTTTTTGTTTATAAATGTAGTGCATGTTATAGTGACTAGCTTTGCAAAATAGAAAAAAGGGCAAAGAGAAACATTTTTCGGGACTTTTTATACATGAAAATTTGTTTAAATGTGAAAGCAAAAATAAGTAAGGATATTGAAATGAGATAAAACAAGTTCAGAGAATGGAGGGAATGAAAGTAGGAGGGGTTGAGTAGGGAAGGGTGGAGATCTATTCTGGAGGGAGGGAGGGGAATATCTGGCTAAGGGGAGTTAAATAGGCCCACACAATACACACAGAGGTCACAGTGCATGCATAAGGAATTGAATTATGCTGCTGCCTGAACATTTTGCCTGACTGCATGTGCTTCTTGGCAACTCGAAGAGAGACATTTCTTCATACGACCAATTTTACTTGCAACATCTTGAATTGGAATGTGATATAAAATATTGGGAAATGTTCCACATGAAAGCTCTCCAACAATCCGCACATAAAGTTGCAGTGTATAAAAGTGTGGATATAAAAACCAATCGCAAGGTATGCCAACGACATGAGAGAATTAACGACTTAAACAGACCTTCGATTGATCCGTTAGGAATGTTACCAAACTACAGTGTACTTTATGCTGTGTGTTCTTAGTTTATTACACACAGGGTTGACCCAGAGGTTTCTTTGTATTATGGTTATGTGATTGTATGCCACTAACTGAACACAAACAGTGGAGTACAGTGACACAAGCCCCTTTAAATTAAACAGTAGCACTAATACATAGATTAAAATACCCTCATCAGTAGACTTACTCTATCATTTGAATAGATAGGGATAGCCTCTGGTCCTTACCAACCAATTCTGTTCCCTCTTAAAAAAGTTTCAGAAGAGAAGAACCAAAATTCAAACAGAAACAATACATATGGGTGGCCGGGGGGGGGGGGGGTGAGGGGGGGTGAGAGGGGTGTTGGTTCAAACAACTGATACGGCCATCTCTTCTTAATCGTGTGAACTCTGGAGTGAACCTGTTTCTATGTTTTTGTCTTGTTGGTAGAGTATAATTATTGTTTTTGCATTTAGTTATTCTGTGTATTATTGTTGGATCATACCTGTCAGTATTAATCATAATAATCGTAATAATTAATGATTCACAATTAATACAAAGAGACTTTAAAATATGTATCAGTTAATTTCTCTCTCACTTTCTCTCTCCTTATTGCCCCTCCTCCTTGATTATTTCTGTGACTCCATTATTCTCTTCTCCCCTCGCTATCCTATCTTCATCTTTTCCCGTCTTTTCTTACTTTGTCGTATTTCCGTGTTTTTCTCACTCGTTGTTTAATCTTTCCCACATTTCTTGTTCAAACTTCCTCTGTGTTCTGTTACTGCTACCCTTACCCTCTTTGTAAATTATCCCCCTTTCATCTGTCTGTACCTCTATCAATGCCCTTTGCTTTCCACTCCCCCCACCCCACCCCACCCCACCCCTCTTTCTTGTCCCCTTTCATCTGTCTGTACCTCAATCAATACACTTTGCTTTTCACTTCTCCCCTCACCCCTCTTTCTTCTCTTCAACCATACCCCACCTACTTTACTACCCCTTATTCTGTTCACCTGATTTTATTTTGATGGTTACCCCCTCTAACCTTTCAGGGCCAGATGCCGAGCCTGGTGGTGAAGCTTGCGGAGACGGAGAAAGAGAGACAGCTCCGCCAGAACATGAACAGCATGTCGGCCATGACCGGTTTCACGCTGAACCCGTTGGTCTTTGCTCCACTCAACGCCCACAACCAAGCGGCTGCATACACTCAAGCAGTATGGAATCATATCTTCTCTTATCTTACATTCTGGTTCAGTATTCTCATTCATGTTGGATGATATGGTTAACAAAAGGCTCCATTGAGTAGAAATTTTTAATATTCACCATAGAGAAAGAAGAGAAAGTTTCACAGAGGCCAATTTTGCCAAAGGGACTAAACTAAACTAAAGTAAGAAAACTAAATTTAAAAAAATTATGCTTTTGACAGTTATTCAAAAAGAATGTAGTCTTTTGTTCTTTTGTCGTCCACTTAGTAATAAAACACAAATACCAACTTGGGAACTAGAAGTGAAATAAGTTGGAAGAGCAAATGGTTTATATATATCGAGTAATACGACAGTAATTTATTTCCCCAAATAAAATTTTTTTGTTATGATTTATCAAGGTGGAATCATTTTGATGAGGTTTTGGCATTTTTATAAACTCAGAAGCACATTCACATGTTTGTACAGTACTAAGTCATCAATGAACACTGAGTCTGTGTATTTAATAATTAACTTTAGTCTTCACACTGTACATCTGTCTCATAATTTTTCCAGCTATCCCTCTCCCTACCCCCCCCCTTATAAATCTATCCCCCACCCCATCTCCCTCATTTCTCACTAGATGAACAGGTCTAGAGCAGAGTCTTGGTTTAAATTACTGATGGAATTCTGACTTAATATTCCATGTTCATCTGCCTCATTATTCTGCTTGACTACTATGTCATCCCCAACTTTTCCCTTTTCATTCATTGACTGCACTCATGAGATCCAAGTGTTCAGTTATAATCTGAAAAATAAATATGAAATGAAAGAAACCGAGAGATACAGCCAATAATTTTCAACAAAATGGCCGACCCACTAGATCGAGCATCGCTATTGCTAATTATCCTGTCATGCATTAATATCCAATCCAGAAGTTTAAACAAAAATGCTGAAATAACCCCCAAAATATAAAAAGACTCGAGTACTTGTCGTTAAAGAAAACAACTTTTTCCCTCCTATCGAATTTTCTAGTACTAGATATTCGGTTGAATCATTCGGCACAAAATGCTTTGATATTAAACTGTAAGTATAGGTGCAGCTGTGTCGTAGCTCATATTAAATTGGATGTTGTTCGCAGAAATGAAAGATTATGCTTTGACTTACGTTCATTGCATCACCTGCGTGTGCTGATTTTGCTGTATATGGACTTTACATGAGTTGAATGGTGAATTCTGTGTAAACTATGCAAGGCTTAGTACAAGAAATGAGGAGTGGCTTGCTAAGTTCTCACGGAGATGAAATGCCAGTGTTGTCCTGTATGTTTATGTTTAATCACAGTGGAAAGGTGGGGGGGGGGGGGGAATGGTGGAGTGGATTGGGTTAAGTGGATAGAGGGAGGGGATGTGTATTAGGGTTTCATGATGGCATTTGGCAGCAGACTTAATTTGGGGATAATTACTTCCTTCAAACGATTAGGGGTATCTTGTGTGAGCTTAATAAATGTAGGATAGTCGTTAATATAAGTGTATATTAAAATATATAAAAGTAAATATATGTTCAACTAGACCAAGATTTTGTTTTATGGATAACGAGGGCTCGCAGTTCAGGCCAATTCTCTTCACTTTGATCCTTTTGTATCTTTCTTTCAGTTAATGCAGCAACAGGCCATTGTCACTGCCAATCCAAACTACATTGCCAATCCCATGACGGCACTAGCCACAGCTCAGATGAACCACTTCAATGCTGCTGCCACCATGAATGGATTCACCACCATTCCACCTGGCAGTGAGCCCTTTATCCTCCACTCCCCATCTCGAGAATCTCCTCAAGTGTCTGGACTATGTAAGTGATTCCACCTCTTTTTCCCCTCTTTCTTCCATTTTCTAGAGTTTCCTTCCTCATACCGAAAAAAGAGGGAAATAAAAACAAGAAGCAGAGCTTGCTTGATAGGCAGCTGCTTTTCTGCACTACTAAAATATAGGTATATTGTTATATATAATATATATAATATAATATATATAATATAATAATATATATAATATTTATACAATATATATATGATATATAT
>JAIPMN010003845.1:2216-25680 GCA_020650975.1 Apostichopus californicus | reverse complement strand
AGAAAACAACAAATGAGTGAAATGATAGATGTCTTGATGAGAACAAACTGAAATGATATCAATCATTGCCATTCATCAAAAGGGTAATCATTAAAACACAAAATATAACGTGCACTATATATAGGTGATATGGTATATATTTATAATGGGCATAATGTATGATATGCATACAGATTTGACGTTCATTGCATTATAATGCTACATCATAGGACAGCTATATATATATACCGTTTTTAATACAGCCTCGATATAACATATATGGAGTGTGACTTTGCCTTAAAGTACAAAAAACTTGGCCTGACCTTGGTTTCATCTGACATGTCCTTAATCAATGCTAATACAGTCTGATATGTTTCTTGAAAACAAATTAATTAAAGGGATGATTCTGTAAGGAAAGTTTGGAGATTTTGGTTTAGACCATATAAGCTTTCCGTTATGGATGAGCTGTAGGGCGTATCCAAAATGTTACTCATGAGAAGCGAGGCTGTGCAGTCTGTGAATGTGGGGGGGGGGAGAGGGGGGTGTCGGTTTAGATGCTTCGATGTCGAAAAACATGAATGACAGTATTTGGGTGCGCAGTTGGGACAAGTATAGACAATGGTAGACCATGGTAAACCTTCAAAGAGCATGCTTAGGGAATTTGCCAGTCCACCTGTGAGTTGGCTTTTTTTTTTGTTTTTACAAGTGGCGAAATATTGAGGCTAAAAATCTTCGGGGTCATGATTAGGAAATCCACCCAGTTGGGACAATTTTTGTTCTATACTGTAGTGTCATGTCCCGCTTCAGAGCACTCGCATTGTCAGTACGAGCAGTATGAATATCATGTTTCTATCAGATCAAGGTTAGGAACTGTTTGTACTGTCAATACCAGTGCTTTGAGAGCATGATATTGGAGTACAGTTTCGAGAGGTATTACCATTAGGAAATTGTCCCAACTGGCTGAGGAAATCTAAGAGTGCAATGAATATTCAACGTCAGTACTTCAGAACAGACTGTTATGTACGGTTTACATTAGTTTGGCAATCTATTTTGTAAGCAGAGAAGTGCTACCCTGGTGTAAGTCAATGGGAAAAAAATATTTGGAGTATATGCTACCTTAAAAACACGGTAACTACCACAAATTGTTACGGTACGTTTGGAACCATGGCCTGCACAGTGAAAAGTGGATCGTGCTAGACATCGGTAGCAATGTGCTATTAGGATTACAGTAAGAACTGAGGATATATGTAATCCCAACACATACAGTTTGATGTATTTTGTTGGGATTACACATATCGTCAGTTCTTACTGTAATCCTAATAGAACATGCTACCGATGTATCAGAATTATCGAGCACGATCCAGTGTTTACTGTGGTACACAACTTTAAGACACCTGTTTAAATAGCCCTTAAATACCACCTCTATACAAACCGATACCAATGTATCAGATTGTTTGTGTCCAAAGTACATCAGATGTAAACAACGTTTAATATCAGTTACATACATGTATTAGTCCACTTGATACACACACTCAACGACGACTGTAGTTAACTTATGTTCTTTTCTAGTGTTTCGTGTAATCCATGTTTGAACAATGCAAGCTTCCGTGTTTGCGTTTTTAAATAAGTTACTGTTTTTAAATTAACCGAATTCCCTTTCTTTCCAGCCACCAAATTCTCCCCGCCAGTGAACTATTAACTGTGTGATGATGTACCGCTGCACAAAATAGTCTATACGAACTATTCCTGCAGACGCCGCCAAAGCCGGTCCAATTAGTGAGTAATTAGAACTGATTGGTTCATAACGATTAAAAAACAAAGCATACACGTAGCACATAATTATGTCAGGTCTTCACAATTAAGTTCATGCACCAATCGATTTAAACAACACTTTTTTTTAACACGTCTGTGATCTCATTAACGTGACCAATTTGTGCAGTGAGGACTGATGACGTCAGGGTGCAGCCGTCACTGTTATCTTAAATGATGTTCAGTCTCTCGATGATGAGAGAAATTAATAAAGAAGAAAAAATGGATTGCTAGAAATTAACAATTAAACTGAATCGAAAACTTGCACGCGTCATCAGTGACATTATAACGAAGCATTTTTATTTAGCCGTCTTTTGAATGGCATACCCTGTCGTGCTATGACTTTATTAAACGTTGAAGATTCATCAAAAGATATACCATGGAAGAGGTTGTTTGCATTTCACTGATATAAAATGGTAAAAGATTTGAACAACTCTTATCTTGTGAAATCAACTGGTAAATGTGGCCAAAATATGCCAAAAGATATACGGACAAAACTGCCAATTTAGCTGTTTGAGCTCGTGAATCACATCCATCTTCTTCACTCTTTTTGAAAATCTTAAAATGTGAACTGTTAGGTGTCTGAATCATTCATGAATGACTACAATGACCCATCATACTATCCCAACCTCAGCCTCACCCACCCCCTCCCTCCGGTCTCCTGCCCCTACTTTCAATGATATTACAATTTGTATGTCATGCGACCTTTGAACTCAACTGGCCAATTTGGAAGAGAAATCTCCACACACCACTCGTGATTTGAAACCGTTATAGTTAGAGCAAGGAGTTGTCCATAGCAACTCCCTGGTTAGAGGCTATCATCATTCACGAGTAAGTAGCCTAACAATCCTTAATAAGATAGTCGATGAGTATCTTCAAACTTCTCTGACTTTTACTTATATCTGCTCTAATAATTTACGAAACAGGTCAATTACACGCACTCGTTACGGTTATCGACGTAACATCGATAGGGTCAACAACTTTTTTTTTTTTTGAACAAAACGAAACTCTGTTGTGTAGAGAGTCTTTAAAGTCGATAGGGTTAATGGCAAAAACCCGCGGATAGATTTACAATGTGGGTATGAGCATGCGCATTAACAGTAGCATCAATCATGAATAAATCAGAATAACTAAGAGTATGAATATGGGTATGAAGATAACAATCAGTATGAACATACGAATGAGTATGAACATGATGTTTAAATCTGAATGAGCAAAAGCAAGAATAAGTATGATCATGAGTATAAATTTAAAACATGAGTAGCACAATAAGAACGAGAATTGGGATAAGTATGACCATAAGAATGAGAATGAACATAAGAATGAGTATGAACACAACAATGAGTATGAACACAACAATGAGTATGAACACAACAATGAGTATGAACACAACAATGAGTATGAACACAACAATGAGTATGAACACAACAATGAGTATAACACAACAATGAGTATGAACACAACAATGAGTATGAACATAAGAATGGGTATGAACATAAGAATGAGTATGAACACAACAATGAGTATGAACACAACAATGAGTATGAACACAACAATGAGTATGAACATAAGAATGAGTATGACATTTCAACCGAGGATGAGTATGAAAATGAGCATGAATATACGAATGAGTAAGAGTATGATGCCTATATTAGATTGAGCAATAGCATGAGCACCCAAGTTAACGTACACGAACGTAAATTGCTGGTGCCAACTCCCAGTACGGTACCATATTATACACAAAATGTACTACTATTGAATGCCAACGTGAATATTTAACTTAGCTCGTTAATGGCCTATTATTCAAAAAATAATAACAACATTTGGTTGTATTAAGGAAAAGATGATTGCCAGGTTTTCCTCCCGATTCGTTGACATTAAAACATTTCTCAAGTATCTGTCGATGGTCCAACGAACTTTTAATTGCCACTTACGTGTAGCTGTTGCTAACACCAATATCCTCAAAAAAGGACAAAAAACAAATAAACTGTAAAACTAATCCACAGAATGCATGTGTATGTAAGAAGGGATATATTAGCCGTGCCAATGTTATAGGCCTATATCCTATAACACCGGGCTTTAGAACACTTCAGATAGTTAACAGAAATATTCTCATTAATTATATACACGACAAAGGTTGAACTGATATTTGTTCAAAGTTGCGGTGACACCATATGCACTCTGTCCATGCAGAGATGTATATGTCAATTGGCGTGCACAAAGAGTGCCGTTAGGGGGGTGGGGGGGGGGGTAGTGATGCCCAACCACCGATCGTCAGTCGGGGGGGGGTGATGGTTCAGTCGGTAGATTTCTGCATTGCATCGTGGAAGAAATGGACCACTACTGCCTTCCTTTTGTCTCCTTTATTATATTTTGGTACAATTAAAGGTTGAAATGGTGCAACATTTTGAGACTCTTGAAGCAATTTCTTTTTCAAAGATTTGCTAGCTAGTTTATAGGTTAGGCTATGTTTGACCAAATTATGGGTGGGATATTATGCCCCATCTGCCCCACTCGTTCCTGCGCCCTTGGAAAAACATGAGATACAGGGCGAGATGTTACTAACAGTGTTAACTATGATAGTGGTGTGTGGCGTAGTAAGGTACAGTGGTTGCAGCCTACAACATTAAGATATACACATTTAACAATAAGCTGCATGGCGTTTAGTACCCCTAACCCTGTTACACCACTGAATGGGGCAATTGCAGCTATGTTGTTACCGTGTGCATTCATTATATACCGGTACTATGGATGTCAATACTTTAATACATGTCATTCCTTAGGGGATAGACATATATTATGTATAATGCGACATGTTCTTTCCATACTACTGACAATCTAGCCCAGGAAAAAAAGAACTTTTTCCCTTTTCCACAGTTCCCCAGGTTACCCGGGTCCCCTCGTCGCCATAAATATAGGGACCATCTTCGTTCTTCAACAGACACTTCAATGCTATACCCCTAAGGCCTTTGTGCCTCACTGACTCAATCCATTATTGTCAACGTTAAACACTCCTGTATGTCTAGAAATACCTTTGAAGGTTCTTTTTCTGAGTTTCATTTCTTCATATTTTAGCAATTTTAAGACCTACCTGAAGTAACAGATATCTTTGAACATAAAATGTTCAACATTTTGTACAACTATAGGCCTAATACTTTTGTAATCCATTATATACAGTCTTAACAAATATTTATTGAGTATATATATAACTATATATATATAACTATATATATATAACTATATATATATAACTATATATATGTAATTACATATATTATCTACATATATCTACATACATATACATATACATATATATGTATATATATATATATATATATATATATAAAGATCAAAACGATTTCACCCACATTGACTTGTTACAATTTGGGGAGGGGAGGTGGGGGGAGTGGGAGGGTGATCGTGGCATCGACTGATGTATACGAATATTATAACGGCTGGGTTAAAGTGACGCAGAGTTTTGAAATCCAGCGCGGCGCAGCTTTAAAGCAAAACATATAAAACATATAAAATTATTGTACGTCTTTGAAAAACCAGAAATTCAAGACATGACGTCCCATGTGCACTGCTGAAGCCCTATGATCTCGGTGAAGACAGAAATCTAAAAAGCTAACCGAATAATATTGATCACATAATCTTTGAACTTTAAACGGCGAATGATTACAAGTGCAAACATTTGTACATGACAGGTAATCGAAGTTAGAGCTCTTTGGCCAGCTCGAGTCGTAACCGTAAACGTACGTTGAAGTGACTATTAGCAAAGCTTGATTAACTCACATCATCAACTAACTACAAAAAATCGAGAAAGAAAAGATGATAGAAAAGGAAAGATAAATTGGTAGAAATTAAGGGAAAGAAAAAAGAACTTACCTGAGAGAGGGGGTTGTCGAACAGTGGAACCGTCTTTAACTTAAATCTGTAACTTTTTTTGAAGGTTGATTTCTCGTCGGTCACTGGTTAAGTCGGTATATATTCTTTGACGCAGAGCGAGACAAAATTTTCCAAGTCAGATGTACCGGTAAAGTCCCCTCGCTCAATTAAGCAAGCCAATCCGATAATGCATGGGTGCAAACACGAAGGACGAGTTTGTGGTTCGCTTCTCTAATTTGCCAGTGTTGCCAGATGCCTAATACTCTGGAAAGCCATATACAGTCAAAGAGAGAGAGAGAGGGAGAGAGAATGGGAGAAATCAATCAATCAATATTTTATTTTATTTTCCTCTGCGTTTGTTTACGTGTTGCTTCAAACGAAAACATTTTGAGGCTTTTCAACGTTTAGTTAATAGAATTGTTGACACAATCTTCATGAGTTAATTTCTATCGATGACATATTTGAGAAGAAGAAAAAGTACAAATACAAAGTCTTGGGAGAGAGTAGGGGGTAGAAACAATAAGCAATTGAATTGGATTAGCGAGAATACAAGGTCCCATATTAGTTTTCTAAAAACGAGAAAACATATTGAAGGATAGAAGACGAAAACGTAACGCACGTGCTCACAAGCAGTGAAATTTGTCACCAGAAGTGACAAGTTCAACATGATATTTTATATAATTTAACTGAGGAGATGGGAAGAAGGAGGGAGGGAAGAGGGAGGGAGGGAAGGGGGAGGTAGGAATGAGGGAGACGTGTGAGTGGTGGGGAAGGGGACGTGTGAGGGGTGGGGAAGGGGAAGTGTGTGGGGTGGGGAAGAGGAAGTGTGAGGGTGGGGAAGAGGAAGTGTGAGGGGTGGGAAAGAGGAAGGGGAAGCGAAGGGTGATGAAATTGTTTACAAAAATTGAAGCTTATGCTAATCAGGAAGATGAAGCAAGCATTTTTCAAAGCTAAATTTAAGATATTATGCAAATATTCGGTAAACTTATGCACCTAACCTCACACACCCACCCATCCCACTCTCACACTACCCTCGATGTCTACAGACAAAATTGCGGAATATAACACTTAAACATTCAATTTTGGAAACAATAAGTTTAGGAGCAATAAAAAAGTTTTTAATAAGGTAATGCAGGTAGAACAAAACCTGGCCTTCTTGAAAAAAACAAAATGCAAAAAGTGAGGTGCATTTCAAATATTTCTCAGAATGTACGAAAATTATATAATGAAAAAACTCCTCCAAATTTTCAAATTAAGTCAAAACGAAAATGTCGGCCCAGGTTAACTGACCATATTTTTTGTCTCTATTCTAGCATATCTTTGAGGTCGGCGGTGAAACATGACAGGTTTGATGAACAGAATATGTTTAAAAGAATGTTTGGAAAGTAACCATGTCGGTCTGAAATCGGAAACCTCCTTGTGTTTGATATTTATTTTCAAAGTCAGATTTTCCTGACAGATTTTGAAAATCGAGGTTCAAAAAATTGATTTATTGGCCAGTTGTTTTGCTTATAAGAAAGAAAGCAGAAGGAACAAGATAGAAAATGTTCTGGTTTGTTGCAAAAATAAGCAACTCTTTCTATAGCTAACAAACAAAAAGCATGTCAATCTTCTTGAGATTGGAACATATTGTCACCGTAATTTGTAAAATTTGAATTTGAAAAAAACACAGAAACAGCAAGGGAAACGAGTTTCTTGAAAGATGTCGATGCCAACACTATTTACAACACTAATCTTTTATCTTTATCACTGACAAATAAATAAGAATGTTAAAAGGAGAGACAGAAAGCTGGACAACAACAACATTCAGCTGTCGTCTGCTCATTATTTTGGCGCCAAGTTTTGTGGATATTTTACGGACGGAATAAAAAGTCGAATACACTGTGCAAGGAAGGGACAAGTGTTTTGTTTAGTGATTGTGCGACTGTCAAGACCTCCTTTCGTTAGCAACAATGTACGTATATAACGGTATATACGTACAAAATGAGCAATAGGGCAAATCTTCTTATTGTGCAAACAGTTATTTTCAATGTCCAATTTATAACAAAAGGACATTGAACAGGATTGACGGAATAAAGAGGCTGGGATTTAAGATTCGTGGTCGTAAAGATACAGAGAGAGACTAGAATATGTGTGATATAAAAGCTGTTTAAAGCTTCATTACCGGTCATCAAATTCAGACAACAAACAGTGAGAAGTGTTTTGTTACGGTCCTTTTGTCGACCTTTAGAAACACGGTCCACAAGTTACTATAATGCGATGGAAATCGGTTGTTGTCGAGTAAACACACTCCTGCTCCACGTTTTCTTATATAGAATGTCTGTAATGAGGACCGCTCTTTTTTTATATAAGCTTTGTAGTCAGAAAGAAGGACAACGCAGGTGTTATGAAGGTTTCCTTGGAATACAGGCTCGAGTGGCTGCGATTGAATTCAGTAATTGCGTCATTTGTCAGTATTTTGGATACAATCCTATAACTGCTCTGTCAATCAAATTGAGCGATTCTAAACCAAATAACGTATCTCAATGCACTCTAGATAACAAGTGCAGGGAAGATATAGTCACATTTAAGAGGTATCTTTTTATATAGACCTGTCCCTATAGCATTCGTTTGTATTTAACCTTTCCTTTCTCTGACCCTGAGGTGCCCCCCCCCCCCCTCCCAGTATTGCACTTCGTCAATTCATTTGACATTTACGTCCAGATTTGTTTCTTGCATTTTATTCCTTTATTTTTTTTAAATTTTGTTTTATTGTTTTATGCTTTGGAAATCATGTGATCTTGCCATCGGAAGCGATTTCCCTCACCGACGGACCCTTGTCGAACAAATATTATAAAGATTAGTCGTTAGCATTTGCTTTGCATGGTCATTAGGTGGTGGGGAAGGTATGGATGAAGCCATGGCACATTTTGTCCAGTTTCTTTAAAAGAATAGTCCAGCACAAAATTTCTTTTTGATATGTTAAAGAGGAAAATAATCTATGCATTCTGGTGAAATTTGCATTCAATTCCTATCTACCGTTTTTGAGATATTGACAGTTAAAATTGCCACCTTTCATATCAAAAGTGAACTGGGAGCAAACTGCAGGTGTGGCGTCATTGTTGCATGCACACTGATAAATAATGCTTTGTTTTTCCTTTCAAATTTACGTCTAATTTTATACTCCACAATGTGAATGTACCATAGGTTTTGGTCTTTTATAAACTTCACATCCCCTTTAGACAAACTAGTAACCTTATCCAATCCAAGGTCAAATCAATAGACTGAAAAATTAAGAAAAAAACAAAACATTATTTGTCAGTGTGCAACTATGACATCACACCTGTTTGCTTCAAGTTCACTCTTGGTATAGAATATCAGATAACTTTCAACGGTCAATATCTAAAAAAAAACGGTACATAGGAATTGAATACAAATTTCACTATAGATTATGTTCCTCTTTAAATATATCAAAAAGAAATTTTGACCTAGACTATTCTATTAAAGACACACTTCATAAATTAACAGTCTTAAAAGAATAAAGAAACCGCATACAACAAACTAAGATATTTTCTCTTTGGTGATAGGCACTTTAGAAAAGCATCATGCGCACTACATCATACCTAAGTGCGCATAGTGTGTGTATACCTGTAATAGATCACATACATACACACTACAGTAATTGGAAGTTATGTACGTACTAAAATATTATGAAAATTTACGACGTGTAATGTTAATAATCAGAGGACTACAGTGAATGGCGCGGGGGTTAATTTCTTTGATTTGAAGCTATTTATGACAACAAACTATATATAGCGAAATACTGCACACACAAATGAACTACAAGAAAAGTAAAATGCATGCAGGGGAGGCAACACATTGCAAACATATAATATCATTTAGGGGGGAGACGGGAGGGTGGATAACTTGGTGGGGTGGATAAGAATGCATTGTAATTTTAAACTTTATGTTGCTTCAACAAGTGCTCATGATCAGGGCGTGGCTATATATAAACGACTTTTCCTGACTTTCAAGTTACACAAAATATCCACAAAACCCTTGCATTTCGTAGGGTCTCTCGTTGAACTCTTTTGCACATCATTGCCTCTCTTATTAAGTGCAAACCCGATTGTGTTTTCTTAACTGTGTTAATTCCATCATTCGATACGAAACGCTTCGGGCATCCAGGCGACAAAATCTTTGTCCAAACTCAGGCTGCTCTAATCGACGACTGCTTTATTGAAGTAAAGAGATATATCCCGACTGATAGAAGTAGGCCAAGAAAGGGGCCGCAGCAATCACCAAACAGATACAGTAGGAGGGACCTTGACGTCCAAGAAAAAGAGGGCGCGCTTACTGCAGGGTATATATATACAAGATTATATTTGGGTGTAAATAAAGACTAAAGAAAACTACCTAACCAGTTTAAAAATTTGTAATGCGTTAAAAGACGAAGGTCCTTGGATACGGTTGAATAAGGGGTTAATCAACGGTCTAGCGTGCGTTACTCACAGGATTAATGCACGATCGGGGGATAATGCAAGCGATGCACGAGGGCGGAGCCCGAGTGCATCCAGCGATAGCATTAACACCCGGAGTGCATTAATCATGTGAGTAACGCACGCTAGACCGTTGATTAACCCCGTTCATTCATACACTACCATTTGTGTGGGGGAAAAAATCATAAAACAAAACATTTTTGGTTACATATAACCAAAGATTTATTAAAGTGATGCCCCGTAATTTTACCGTGCATTACTCACAGGATTAACCACGGTCAGCTGACCTGAATGGACCAATAGGATTTAGGAATCTTTAATAAGTATGAATGAACGAAGGTTTTCGACCTAAAAATACAAGTTTGTTATGGCACCTTTAGGCCCTCCCCATTCCCCGCACCATTGAACATGGTGAAGACATACATAAGAAAGAAATCTCGTCAACCATGATGTAAAGTTAGCATTCAATATTCCCTTTGTCTTTCCCCATCGTCTACCCATTACCCCCGTTGCCTCTTCTCTTTGCCTTACCCCCCCCCTACTCCCCCCCCCCCGTGTCCCTTCATTCACTTCTCTCCATCTCCACTTCCATCCGCACTGTCCCTGTCCAACTACCCTCCCCATCCTTCATCTGTGTTATGCATAAATAAACTACATATGTTATGCACGGAAATCCTTTGTTTATTCCTGTGGGTGGGAGGGGCGGTGGGTTATGAAAGGGAAATTCTTTAACTCTGTCACTCTTCACGACAACCATAAAGCTCACTTCTCATCCTTTTGTTTCAGTCTTTTATAAGAGTTGAACCAGAAAGGTTTGAGACTTACTTTGTCGTTAGTTACTATGACGACATAAACTTGAACAAAATAAAAATGAGGCGTGGCCTCGAGCCGTCTGTCAAATCCCTTCGAATTTCAGTTAACTGTAATCTGAAATGACAGAAACCCTAATCCTTGGATTCTATCCTGTAATCAAATGCTTATTTACTGTAAAAGTTATTTTTAACAAGGAAACAAATTATGTCAAAAATTCTTTCCGCAAGCTTTTCGTTAAGTAAATTTTAAACGGTTTTCGTTGGTGATTATTTTCTGTGTTTTTTATTTCTTCTGTTGTTATAGGTATAACTTAAGCCTATGGAACGCCGGAGGCATGTTTACCAAGAAGAAAAAAACACGTAAACAGTCGCCAATAATACAGAGTTTTCAAGAAATTTGCAAGAAATTCAAGACAAGACGGCTATTTCAAATGTAATTAAAATTGAAGAAAATGTCTTTGCTTTTAGGTTTGTTTTTTTTTTGGCTTTCTTCTTCTTCTTCATCATCGTCTTCTCCGTCTAAACCAGGTCGAGTCGACATCAGCAAAGCATAACCTTTGTCAGGAGGTGAACTTCTGCCTTATAATCTTGTCAGTCAGACTCACTCTTTGATTTATCATTCTCATTTCACGTATTAAGTCGCGTGCGCTAGCATGTTGTATAAGTGAACTACTTAAGGGCTGCAAACGTTATTCATCTCTTCATTGATCTTGCAGAGGCATGCTATTATTTCTGGCGGCGCTAGACACCTTACTTCCGGTTTCAAAATGAACCCCTCGTGTTATTAGCGTACCACAATCAATAGCTCCATTAACTTACACAATATGAATATAGGCTTGGTTTATAATTTCCCATACCGTTCATATATGTTGAGCTAAACGAGGAATAAGTTTAGCGGATTGACCCCCCCCCCCACCCCCTTCCAACTGCTCGTATCACTGCTGGACACGCGGCAGTGATAAATCCGTATGCTCCATGTGATGGGATAGGGAATTAAACCCGTTAAATTAAATATAACAGAAGAGGTTGTCGACATAGAAGCGTGGAACAAAGAGAATTATCAATACCATTCATCTTTATACATTAACCGTTTCATTTGTGCTTAACGTTTTACAAAAGTGGGAAAAATTAATAATTTTTTAATTAACTGATCAGCACCAGTGCCAATCAAACTCCATTACAGCACTTCATACCACGATAAACACATAACAGTCCCTACACTGAAAACTTTTAACTGAAAACTTTTAACTTAAAACAAATTAAATTAATTTATATAATTAATGTATGAAGAAAATCAAATGAATGTGTACATAGGTACAGTATATGTCACTGAGGTTACTACGTTTCTTAAAATGGAAAAATGCAGTAGTATTCACATTTTCTGGCTCAAACTTCTCGGAAAAAGTTTCAACAAACTGACTATAGTGGCACAATGTCACAGGAAATCGCGTGTCTATAACCAGTTGTACCAGTTTCACTTTTACAAATATAGACTTTGATCTATAGATATAAGCTTAAAATTAAAAACAAAATCTGTTGATTCTTTCAATTTTGTAAATCGTACCTGTTGTGATTTGTTCTTATCTGACGTACTACATGTGAGGGTAATGTCTGGATGAACGGACTACAACAGGCCTCTTCTTTATCAAACCATAAGCCTATTTTGTAACACATTTCCCTGCACAGTCCCTACAAGTCCATACACATTCCCTACACAGTCCCTACAAGTCCATACACATTCCCTACACAGTCCCTACAAGTCCATACACATTCCCTAAACAGTCCCTACACAGTCCCTACAAGTCCATACACATTCCCTACACAGTCCCTACAAGTCCATATGTACAAGCCCCTCCCAGTTCCTTTACAGTCCTTATAGTGACACATGCAGTCCGTAGTAACACATTCCCTTCAACACTATAGAGTCAGCTCCAACACTGAACCAATCTTCTTATACCTAATCTGTCAGATTGAAAGGAAACAATCAATCTAGTTTTACAATAAACTCATTTGCATACATGCATATGCAACCAAATGGACGTGTAAAATGTCGACCAATCAGAGAATAGCAAGCCGGTTTATGATAACTAAAATAAGATTTTTCCTTTTTAATAAAGTAATTTCATTAACGAAATATTACTTTTTGTCACTCTTTGCTAGAAAAAGTATATAAAACTTTGAGATGAAACTTAAGTGGGTTATATATTCAAGGTTTAGCCAACGAATCAAAATGAAGACAACCCTGGAATTCACTGCGTGGAGATGTTAGTGTGAAAAGCATAACTATTTATGTACGCTTTAGGGTAGGTGGGTGGGAATTCATAGCAGATATAACGGCAGCAGCGAAGATGTTAGTAGTCGGAAACCGACAACGAAAAACAGAAGAGGAGAGAAATCCGAGCACGCGTATATGGTACGCCACACGGGAATAATTGCTGATTTAATGTCCGTATGAACTAAAAATATTACTGGTAATAATTCTATTGAATACCGGCATTAATTCTCAGCCAATCACCATGTAGCTTCATATGCGGGTATTCAATAGAATTAATACCGGCATTAAATAGACTAATCACATTAGCGAATGTTGAAGCTGTTATCATGCTCTGCCATCCTAGCTAGCTAGTGTTAATCCCTCTTGCTGTAGCAAAGTACAACGCAATGGCACGCATGAAAGACTAAGTACAACATCTGCGTGATTTTCGTCGAGAAGCGAACGATACTTGTAGGTTATTGACAAATGTTGACTCCCATTCCCACACAATCCGATGTTTGTTCGCAATGCTTAGAACCGGTTTGTTAATCTTCGAAGAGCATTACGCTATGCTGAGCTTCGAAGACTCCTGAATCCGGATTTATGTGGTATACATACACGATTTATGCGGTACATAATTCGGATTTATGCGGTACATTAATACGATTAATGTACCGCATAATTAAGCATCGAGATGTGCTCACCTGACTGGTCGATTTATGTCCGACATAATTCGTATTTACGGGGTACATAATTCGGATTTATGTCGGACATAATTCAGCAATTATGTCGGACATAACTCAGCAATTATTTCCCATGCGGCCTACCATACGTGTTTAGGGATGCCTTGTCAACGATATACTTACGGAACAGAACCATTAAAACCGTAAATAAAAACGTAAAAACAATAGATAATACACATAGTGAGCAATCCACTACTATCGTACTTTTTACGCAATATCATATAAGATATTTCAGCCAAAATGCCGAGGAGCTTGTTGGTATTCGGAAAAGGAGAGAAATATGAGCACGCGTATATGGTTGGCCACAATGTCTGCATATATTCACTTCCGACAACAATTCAGCCACATATGCAGACATATATTCCTGCACTCTCATTCGTCGAATATATGTCAGCACTATACTGAATATATGTCAGCATTAACAATCGAAAATATGCTAGCATAAAATCGATCATATTCCCTCATAAAATCGATTTTATGGTAGCATTGATTCAAATATATGTCTGTATGAATTCGAACTTGTGTCCACAACACATTAAACAAATTTTATGCAGACATTAAAAACTGCCTCCTGATTGGCTTAGAATTAAAATCTGCATTAAATCGAATTTGTGTTAGCATGAAGTCTAGTTTATGTCAGCATTAAATCGAATACATGTCGGCATAAATTCCCGGATTTTGTCCACTGTGCATGGCCAACTATCCGCGTAAAGTGATGTCTTGAAAGAAAACAATCAATATATATTTATCCCCTTTTGTGCTTTAATAACTGGTATGCATTACAAAGCTCATTTGCATACAATGCATATACAATCAAATGAATCGTAAATAGCCAATCTTGCCTGACCCAGACAAAACACAATTTTTCAGTGACGTATGAAACGAATCGACCATTATAAGAGAATAGCAAGTCGTTTTATGATAGCTGATAATTACTTTTTCTATTTAATTTCATTAGCGAAATATTCATATTTGTAATGTGTTACTAGAAATAATTGATAATGCATGTCATCTCAGTAAATCATTCTTATTTACTTTCCTTGTATAGTTTGAAAATCGTAGCTTGTTGTGTTTGTGCTTATCTAACGTACTGTGTTCCACAATCCTCTTACCGATGAGGTATATATCATCAAGCATTACCCTTATATACCGGTACGTGAAGAGGACTAGTTACGCAATGTTCGATGTCAGTTTTACAATAGACTCATTTGCATACATACATATGCAACCACATTCATTGTAAAACGTCGACCAATCAGAGAATAGCATGTCGGTTTATGATAACGAAAATAAGAGTTTTCCTTTTTAATAAAGTAATTTCATTAATGAAATATTACTTTTCGTCGCTCTTTGCTAAAAATAGTTGATAAAACTTTGAAATGAAACTTTGAAAAAAAAGTGGGTTACATGTTCAAGTTTAGCCAACAAACCTAAATGAAGATAACTCTAGAATTCACTGCGGATAGATGTTAGTGTGAAAAGTACAACCATTTATGAACGCATTTGGGTAGGTGGGAGGGAATTCATATTGGATACATCGATACCAAGAAAGGTGTTGGTAGTCGGAAACCGACAACGAAAAGCAGGAGATATGAGAGATCTGAATACGCGCATATATGGATATCGCAATAGGAAACAATCAATATATACTTTACCCATTCTGTGCTATAATAAGTCACAGGTATCATTTCAAAACTCATTTACATACATGCATATGCAGCCAAATAATTGTAAATAGTCAATCTTGCCATTTCCCAGACAAAAAAAGTATCTTTCAGACTTCAGTGACGTATAAAACAAATCGACCAATTAGAGAATAGCTAATCGTTGAATGATAACTGAAAATTGATTTTGCTATTTAGTGAAGTATATTCATTAGCGAGATATTCATTTTTGTAGTCGTTACTAGAAATAATTCATAGTACGCGGAGATGAAAATGGTAATATATTCAAGTTTTAGCAAACAAACCAAAATCCAGACAACTTTTTGATTCACTGCGTAAAAATGTTAGTGTGAAAAGCATAATGACTTATTGCCGCTTCCGCGTCGGTGTGGAGGGAACTTATACCGAAGATATCGGTTTCTGAGTAATACAACAGTAAAAGTGAATTTTTAAAGCCACCCATTACGATTACGTTGTAAATTATTATGTCTACATTTTTTTTTGGCGTTATCAGAAATATGCATACTAAACAACTACCATATAACATTGGAGCCTATCTCTACAGTAGAAGTATGAGAAATGTATGTTGAAATCACATCATAGAGCCTTACCCTTATATACCGTTACGTGAGGAGGACTGGTTACGCATTGTTCGATGTCAGTTTTACAATAGACTCATTTGCATACATGCATATGCAACCTTATTCATTGTAAAACGTCAACCAATCAAAGAATAGCAAGTCGGTTTATGAAAACGAAAATAAGATTTTTCCTTTTTAATAAAGTAATTTCATGAACGACAAAATTACTTTTCGTCACTCTTTGCTAGATATAGTTGATAGAACTTTGAAATGAAACTTAAGTGGGTTATATGTTCAAGTTTAGCCAACAAACCAAATTGAAGACAACTCTGGAATTCACTGCGTGGAGATGTTAGTGTGAAAAGCATAACCATTTCTGTACACTTTTAGGTAGGTGGGAGTGAATTCATAGCAGATATAACGGCAGCAGCGAAGATGTTAGTAGTCGGAAACCCGACAACGAAAAGCAGAAGAGGAGGAGAGAAATCTGAGCATGCGTATAGGGATGTCTTGTCAACGAAATACTTACGGAACAGAACCGTTAAAAAACCATAAAAACAATAGATAATACACATAGTAGTGAGCAATACACTACTATCGTACTGTTTACGCAATATCATATAAGATATTTCAGCCAAAATGCCGAGGAGCTTGTTTGGTAGTTGGAAAAGGAGTATATGGTTGGCCACATAAAATCGATTTTATGCTAGCATTGATTCGAATATATGTCTGTATGGATTCGAATTTTTGTCCACATTAAATAAATTTTATGTAGACATAACAAACTGCCTCCTGATTGGCTTAGAATTAATGTCTGCATTAAATCGAATTTGTGTTAGCATTAAGTCGAGTTTATGTCAGCATTAAATCGAATACATGTCGACATAAACTCCCGAATTTTGTCCACTGTGGCCAACTATACGCGTATAGGGATGTCTTGAAAGAAAACAATCAATATATATTTATCCCCTTCTGTGCTAAAATAAATGGTATGCATTACAAAAATAATTTGCATACAATGCATATACAATCAAATGAATCGTAAATAGCCAATCTTGCCTGACCCAGACAAAGCACAATTTTTCAGTGACGTATAAAACGAATGACCATTATTAGAGAATAGCAAGTCGTTTTATGATAGCTGATAATTAATTTTTCTATTTAATGAAGTAATTTCATTAGCGAGATATTCATATTTGTAATGCGTTACTAGAAATAATTGATAATGCATGCCATCTCAGTAAATTATTCTTATTTACTTTCCTTGTATAGTTTGTAAATCGTGCTTTTTTTAAGGAAAAGTCGCCCAGGAAAGAACCTGGGCACGAAAACCAAACTACCAAACGACTGATCCGCTCTCAACCCCAGTCCCCTTGCATCGAGACTGTGACTGTGTGATCATCGGCAGGTGTGCATCACCATTCCCCTCGAAAGGGAACAGATACTACACATGATCTTAGCCAAAATCGTGCTTATCTGGCGTACTGTGTTCCACAATCCTCTTACCGATGAGGTCTGTATCATAAAGCCTTACCCTTATATACCGGTATGTGAGGAGGACTAGTTACGCAATGTTCGTTGTCAGTTTTACAATAGACTCATTTGCATACATGCATATGCAACCACATACATTGTAAAACGTCAACTAATCAGAGAATAGCAAGTCGGTTTATGATAACTAAAGTAAGATTTTTCCTTTTTAATAAAGTAATTTCATTAACGAAATATTACTTTTCGTCACTCTTTGCATAAATAGTAGATAGAACTTTGAGATGAAACTTAAGCGGGTTATATGTTCAAGTTTAGCCAACAAACCAAATTGAAGACAACTCTGGAATTCACTGCGTGGGGATGTTAGTGTGGAAAGCATAACCATTTATGAGCGCTTTTGGGTAGGCGGGAGGGAATGAATAGAAGATACAGCGGCAACAGGGAAGCTGGTGGTAGTCGGACACCAACAACGAAAAGCAAGAGAGGCCGAGAATTCTGAGCAAGCGCATAGGGATGTCATGAAAGGTAGCAATCAATACATATTTAACCCCTTTTGTGCTACAATAAGTCACTGGTATGCATTACAAAACTAATTAACATACATGCATATGCAACCAAATGGACGTATAAAACGAATCGACCAATCAGAGAATAGCAAGTCGGTTTATGATAACGAAAATAAGATTTTTCCCTTTTTAATAAAGTAATTTCATAAACGAAGTGTTACTTTTCGTCACTCTTTGCTAGAAATAGTACATAGAACTTTGAGATGAAACTTTAAGTGGGTTATATGTTCAAGTTCAGCCAATAAACCAAAAAGAAGACAACTCTGCGATTCACTGCGTAGAGATGTTAGTGTGAAAAGCATAAGACTCTATGGACGGTTTTGGGAAGGCGGGTGGGAATGTAAACAAGATACACCGGTAACATGGAAGCTGTTGGCAGTCGAAAGCGGATAACGGAAAACGGAGGAGGAAAGAAATCCTGTCTTGTCAACGAGATATTTACGGAACAGAACCGTTAAAACCGGAACAATGATACCCTTCGTCAAGTGAATACCACCCTTTAACTTAGACAGTGAACAGAGGTGTACTGCACATACAGTAGTGAGCGATCTACTACTATAGAACTGTATACGCAATACCACGTAATCGCATGCAGCCAAATATGCCGAGGAGTTTCTTGAAATTGAAAGGACACTTTGCCGATACATAGAACAAACATACATTTATCAGTCAACGTCTTCTGCTTCAAAAACATGATAACAAACTTGTTCACCAATTCTATACTTAGACAGAAGGAAACGCATCGGAGATAAATATCTTACTTTTAACTCCTTCGAGTCTTCAACCATCGTTCAAAACCAAATTTGATTGTGTATTTTGTATATCAACTTTTATGCCAGACAACATTCCATAAACCTCTGGAAAAGAAATTAAGTGAAATTATTGATATATATATATATATATACAATTTTTTTTATCTACAGTACAATGAAAAGGTTTTTGACATTATAATAACTTTATGATAACAAAACACATCACTTCCAATGTTTAATCCCAACTTTAGACACGAAAGAAGTCTCGGCCTCAAATTCTTATCTCTTATCACGCTTTTATTGCCCCATCCGCTAAAGTGACCAACCATGTTGATGAAGAAGAATCATAACCACCTTTATCGATTCCCTTCAGGTTCAGACACCTTTAAAGGGGTATTCCGTTGGCAAACAATTATATGGAAAAGAAAAATATTCCACAGTGTTAGTTCAACCACCGCCCCCTCCTCCCCGCCACCCCTCTCCCCCTCCCAATCTCAATATCTTGTCTGTGTGTTAGTAAGCTGCGACTTATACATAAAACTATACCATATGGTAACCATTACCTGTCATTGCATCAAGTATAAAATGAAGAAGAAGAATTCCTTCCATTAATACTTAACGGCTGCGACTTGAGAATTCCAAAACACTCTTCACTGAATCCATATAAATTGAAGTAGGATCCCGCATGATGGTAGCCTCTCTTTAAAATCGTTTTAATTGCACAATGCTCTTAGCTTTTTTATCACATCTTGAAAACGTCTGTTTTAAATTCAAAGAAAGTCAACTAACGATTAACAGTGTTTGTTGTGTGAGAAGTAAAGAAAAAAAAAGATCGTTATTTCAACACTTCTAGTGTTACCATGGGCCAATGTGAAATTATGACCATTTGACATGCCCCCCCCCCCCTGGAGGGTTCTTTAAACCCACCATTTCTCAGCTTAAATGGGGCGGGGTGGAGGGGAGGGGGGGGGCAGTGGGTAACCGTCTATTGTGTTTTTGTAGAGGGAGCGACACAACATTTAAAATTTCAGACTTCATAAACATGCGAATACTTGTGAGGTTACAGGAAGCCAACGTTTTAAAAAATAATTTTTTATTCAAAATATTTTAAGCTTTTCAGACTAAGGCAATGTTTGCACTAGATTGTGATCTCTTTCTATCTCTCTCTCTCTTTGAGAATTTTTGTTATTTTTATAAACATTTCGATTTTCCCGATTTAAGATTGAAAATGTTTTTTATCTCCAGCCAATGTTCTTTGATTATATGATGATAAGGAATTGTCCTTACATCGTCCCCTGGTGGCCATACCACTGTATATAAATATAATGTGTATAAAGTGGCATATTGAGTTGAAAATTAATAGATACTTTGTGATATGCATACATATGTGCATGCTTAACAGTTGTAGAACATATATAGGTACATAAAAACACAGGACAATACAGTTCATTGGCGTACATGTACATCACACACTAGAAATAATGAAATATAGGGTGAAATGTCAAATTTATAATACTTCTAAAAAAAATATCGGCCATTACCAGAGTGGGGGAATCACGAGAGTGGAGTATTCCCAAAATCGGGCAAAAGTTGCATTATCATGAAGAAGATAAAAAAAATCGGGAATTACTATATAAATTACTTTTTGTTGAAAAGATACGGTGCAAACCGATACAGCTTTGAACGGTACCATACGTTGTCTTACTAATGTAAAAAAAGAGTTTCCAACCTTATTTGGAGCATTTGTCCCAGAATAATTTCACAAAATTACACTTCACATGTACTATTAGACAAGACAAGACAAGACAAACTTTATTGCCCATGTCTCTTTAAGTGACGTAACATTACTCCAACATGAATTGACTGTTATAAGGTAGTATATTCTTCTTAGTTGAGGGCGTTTCCTAAAATAAATAAGCAGTTATTTTGAAAGCATTCCGAAGATTAAAAAATTAATACGTTGTTTGTTGCTGAAAGATTCGGTGTCGCTATAGCCAATATTATCACTTAGTTTTTATTCAGACACTTCTTATGTGTAACTCACGAAAGTATACGTTAGGCTGACCCGTAAGAGCGATGAAAGTAACGGATGGAATTCTCCGTAATCCAAAGTTTTGAATAAAAACGAAATTAATCTTTACATCAACAAAGAAAGCTGGCTGCTTAATGATTTCCCTCAACTTTTAATAATGAAGAAGAACAACGAAGCACATATACAGGATTGATATACAAACAACTTTTTTTTAAACGGACAGGATATGAGTGAAGACCAACCGCCTATGAGCCCGCCAGCCCAACGCCCACCCCCCCCCCCCCCTCCCGCCGCTCCCCCATCCCACTTCGTCTCCTCCAGCCTATATACACAAAATCATATGTTATAACCCAGGGTAGACGAAGTGTACACCAGTTTTTCTCGCAACATTTGCTCGAAGTCTTCTCTCTATATATTCGTATTAACTTTTTATATAGGTAAGAATACTTACTATATAGTGGTGCAGCCGTTTTTGCAGTAGTTTTATCATATAGATAATTTATGATGACGGCTGTTTCACTTAAATATTAATTGATCCCATGATTAGTGTGAGTCGAACTCTAAATCCCCAAAGTGTGAAAGTATAACTTTCAAAGATTGAATAAAACGTTTCAAATGTAGTTCATTAGATTCTGCTGGTGAAAGAGCTGTGGTATCAATTTCTTTGTAACAGTTTTAAATTACATTGATGAAAAGTACGGTCGCCTGCCTATAGAGTTACGCTGCACGAATTATCATATTTGATAGATTTTGCGATACTAAATAAAACTACGGGGTATACCTCGAAATATTATCAGCTTGGATAAAGTATATTATGGATATTCTTTTATCAGTTTTGTTGTTGTTTTGTTTTTGTGATTTTGTTGGTGGTAAGGTATGCGTCTTGGCGTATGTAGTTTGTTTGTTCGTTTGTTTGCTTGTACATAATTGTTTTCGAACATGATCATAAATTATTTGCTAGTTTATAATTCTTTCTTGCTTGTATGTTTTTGCTTTGTGTTCTTACATGTGTGTGTGTGTGTGGGTGTGTGTTTGTTTATCTGTGATTGCTTTTGAGTGATATGAATTTGCACTGAATACGGCGGGGGTCATATTAATTTACTTGTGGATATCAGCTTCCAGGGGTGTATAAGCGAGTCCGTATCGGTATACCGATATTTCAACATTGTTGCCTGACGTATAGTTGTACTCGACCTGATGGATTCGTACTTGAACTCGGGATATTTTGGAAATCTTTAATATGAATAATAAACCTTGATTAAGTACCCCATGCCCGTACTTAGAGGCTTGTACTCGTATATTGGTACTTATAACAATGGAAATTATATTTGTCCTTATACTCAAACTGTTGTACTAATAAATACAAGTTTCTCAATTCCTAAATCCCGGACGGCTTATTACTTTCTTTTCTTTTTTGTTCAGTATTATATATATGTTAACAGTATAACCATATGGGCTAGAAAGTGTAAAGGCCTATACACCCTACCCTTTTTCAAACTCACAAAATTCAGCAGTATTTATTAACACTTTCATTATTTTCTGGTGGAGCCTCGTTGTTGGTCTATCTTGAAATTTATTTTTTATTTTTTTTGCTTCGCACATTTGATCAATGGTTAATTAAAGATAAAGACTATACAATCTCGAGGAGTAGTGAATGAGGGCCTTTTAAACGGTTTTGTAATAAATGAGCCTTTTATGAGAAAACGTATCTATTCACATTATATCACCATATGGTACGAATAGATAAATCAATATGACCACATTCATGTGACCACATTAATGTGACAACGTTAATGTGAAAACACATGATTGTTCTGTATAGTAATAATTTCATCTTATCACCCTAGGCTCAATTTTACCAAAACTTATCAATGGGCAAGGGGAAATCCCTCCCCATAATCCTCTACTCTATGGAAGACTTAACATATTACACCTCCAGTACACAAATATGTTCATACTGTCACATTGGCGGCATTATGTGGCAGAAACACAAAATATTGGAAATACATATATATACGTGATACGCATCGAGGTACACTACATCAAAATCCCAAAGAAAGTATATTATTACACCTTATGTGAATGTTTATAGACAGACTATTTATATGATTGGAACATTACAACTGTAGAATCTCCATGGTTACATAAAACCCCTTTACTTCAGAAATATTTACTCTCTTTACATAAAATTATAATATTTAATTCAGTGAAAGACGATGCCATCATGCTCTAAACCACTCACGACAGGTAAATTTCCTTTTCACAGACAAGAAAAGCTCAAATTTCACTCAGAGATATATGGTAACGTATATATGTAAGTATAACACAATAGCACGAAGTAAGTATATATACTTGTGGTGAGCAGTTTACGACATAGTGAGATTTTGTAAAAAAAAAAGTGGAGGGGGGGGGGGG
>JAIPMN010003844.1:0-10029 GCA_020650975.1 Apostichopus californicus | reverse complement strand
TATACTTTTGATAATAATTAAACCAATGTTCCATGTTATATCGAATTAATCATTCCATCCTGCTTCACCAATAATTTGTTTGTTACCATGGTAACGCATTGAAACGTGCATCTGGTTTTGTGTGTGTCTGCATGTAGTATGTTAATAACTTCTTTACATAAATATCATTAAACATCTGTGAATGCAGCTGGTACATGTAAACTGACTTGTACAGTAGGGTGTTCAGAAGAACAAATTCAGTGCCACCACAACACAGGAATTTTAGTTTGATCAATCACCAATTAATTCAATATCATGTTAAAAACTTCTGACTTTGGTCCAACTTTCTTTGATTTCTTTAAGCTCCATCATGAGTTTGAATCACTACTTTGAATTTTTATCACGTATTCGAAATGATCACGTTTTTAAAAGAAATCGGTTGCTATAATAACACCATGGGGTGCAAGAACTTTAAGGGTTTGCCAGTTGCCCTAAGTTGAGTAGATTTTTTAGTGAGTCTGCAAACATACTACAGTACTACTTGTACAGTACGGTATAGTTCAGCATTGGAAACAGTACCATCCGTAATGTACAGTACTGTAGGTTAGTGAATAGTGATATACACATTTGGATGGTAGATTTCTGTAAGTACGGTAATGTTAGTAAAAAGTTGTTATTACCACAATAGTACAGTATGTAGAGCTTAAACAGTGTCGACAACATGGCATAGAAAGGAACACACACTCCTATATATATAGTGGAATAACGACCTCCCTTACCGCTTTTGAACCTCTGGACATACAATCAGCGTCCATAGCCTATTGGATAAGGTGTCTGCATATAAAGCGGGAGGCCCGGGTTCCAATCCCGATGGAGGTTGGAAGTTTTTTCACTGCTTTGGATTTTTCAATTTTTTCTTCAACACACAACTTCTTATATATATTAAAAAGCCAATGATTAACTCTAAAGGATGAACATGGTATCTGTAGGCTTCACGCAGCAATTCATATTGTCGAAATGAGCAGAGGCTTGATCAAAAAATGAGGATCCTACAGTACTAAATTCTTGAGAATATTATCTGATATCCTGGAATCGCAAAATGCTAACATGAACAAATCGCAATGGGTGCAAAACTGATTTTGAACACAGGCCTTTAAACATGGAAACTTTGTAATTGAGAGAGTTCAGCGCCATCAAACTGCTACACAAAAAATGCACATATTTTAAACATTACGTTATTCCCTGTATTCAACTGGCAAACTGAGATAATGTAGATCTAAATAGAAGTATACATCTCCATGGATCTAGAGCTGTTTCTGGGCAAGGTGACATTGAAAAAATACACTGTTCTGTAAGGAGACAGGACAATTTATATCCATGCAGAATCAGGTTTAACCCAGGGTGTGGATTTTACTTGGATATCATATACTGTAGCACATAATGTATGTACAAGTATACAGTATGCTACAGTACATGAAAACTGTGCAGCTGCTTAACTAGATATAGATATATTATGATGTATGGATAAAACATTCATATTCCTCAGTGTTGCTAAACAACATTTGAACTATAACATATATATATTCTTTGAACTGTGAAACTTGGACAATATACATGCAGAAATGAGATTCTCCAAAGAATGGTGAGAAGAGAGTGTAATCATAAATAATTACCAAACGTGAGTATACAAACAAAAAAACATGGAGGCATAGACTGAGTTCGGTGGTGAAAACATGCCCGACACTCGAATCATGAATATTCATTACTGGGTAGAAAATTGAATCGTGTTGATTCCTGGCACTATAAGTCTTAGACAAAACACAGAAGAAATTAACGGGCGAAGGGCAAAGGTCGAGAAAAGCTTTTAAAACCAACTGTAATTACATGAATTGATAACTCAAGTTTTTCAAGCTTCCAGCCAATATCACACAGGTCTGGCAGGCAGTGAATGTAAGAAGAGACTGTACTGTACATACAGTAACAGTACATACAGTACTTGTACCAAAAAGTGAACTTGAAGCAAACAGATGTGATGTCATACCGTAAAAGCACACTGACACATTTGTTTATTGTTTTTCTTTACAGGGCATTTAACCAATTTTCTTCATCAATATTGGAATGCAGTAACACACTAATGAAGAGTATACTTTAGTCATTGGGGGTACTGATAACTGCAGAGTTGGAACCATATCCTACAAGTATCCAAGGTTCAAACAATAAGGAAAAGAAGTAAAGTATAACAAAACAGTTTGCTTATGGAAAAAAAAAATGTTTCCATAATTACAAATGTCAGAATGAAACTCCTTGTCCTTTTACCTGCAATTCATTGTAGAAGAGTAAAAATATTCATATTTGTATTAAAGGTAAGATATTTGTATTGTATATACACTTTATGTTGTGTTCATATCTTCCTATTTATTATGATCATTTTTAGTTATGGGAGTGGAGGAGGGTTTGGGGGGGGTGGCATGTTTATTTCTGAAGAAAAAGGTAAAGAACTCTTTTAAACCTTGTCCCAAATAATCTCGACCTTGACCTTGGAAATAACCTTTACCATTTAAGCAGTCTGTCTACAGTAGATCTATTTGTTCCTCTTGTAAATTGTCGAGTCTATCTCTAAAGATCCTTGCAAACAAAGAAATGTCAGGCCCTTTTAACTTTTAAGAATCTGTCTAAAGTTGATCTACTGTATGTACATTATTATACCTATTCAAATGATTCTAGACAAACAACGCTTACATTTCTTCATTGACTGATTGGTCGACATCAACCGCAGTCAACACTGTGGAACTCTCCTAGATTTACCAGGTAACAATTGGAAACTTTATTGTCCTGTTTGTTTTTTCTATAACAGACACAAATAATGTTTGCACCTTGTACAGCAATATTTGCCTCTATAACTTACAGCAGATATGAAAGTACCAACTGGTTTGATATGAGACTGGCTAAAGGATGAAATTTTTTTTCCGAAATTGCAATTTCTTGCAAATTTTACATTCTGCTATAACAAAAATTATTAAAAAACGTTTCTGGAATTTTTTCATACCAACAGTTTTTAGTAACTTTTTACAATGTTCTAGTATGTACAGTGGTACAGTAGTAGGAAAATGCCCATTATACTAGCCTAATTTGGAAAAGTATTCATAATCAATTGTACAGGTACTTGAGTTGTCTGGAAGATAAGGTATTGAACATTTTTCTTTGTTGCTTTTAATGATGCAATATCTTACATTCTTTGTTTCAGTGTTTTGCAAATATTAATTGTTCCAACTATGTTGCAACCATCCTTTAAATGAATGAAATTAACTGAATCTTAAAATGCTTTTTATTCTGTTTATGTTTTGCGAACATTACTTGTTCCCTCAAAATAATTTCATGTTCCTACCATCCTTTTAATGAATGAAATCAACCGAATCTTACAGTGCTATATATATTCTATGTATAAATGGCATTTTATGCTTTGCAAACATAAATTTTTATCTTGAAATAATTTCATGTTCCAACCATCCTTTTAATGAATGAAATGAATCTCCTTAAAAATATGATTCTGAAAGGAGACAAAAATTCAAACATCAACTTGTGTTGTGTTTATAAATATGACAGAGAGCTTTGTGATGAACAACAAAACCCTCCTCTCCCGCTCCCCTCAAACAGGTAAGAAAAATCTTTCTGTTTGGGAGATATTGTACTTTAAAAGTTGTGTCTAGAGGCTGTTTTCTTTGTAAGTCTGTAATAATAATAAGAAAATTAATATTGAGGATTTATGAAGCACAGATATATCCACCGATAACGGTGCTCAAGGTGCATCACAATATTACCCTGGTCAACTTTAACCTGTCAAACATAGAGACAATCCCTCCAACTTGCATGAACTAAACAGCGCCCACTTGACAGTTTTACTCACAGGTCCCCATTAATACACCTGGGTGAAGAGAGGCAATGGAGATAACGTGCCTTGCCCAAGGACACAACCTAATGATCTGGCCAGGGCTCGAACCTGCAAACCTTAGATTACAAGTCCACTGCCTTAACCACTTGTTCACAATGCTCTCATATGTTACAGTATGTCATAGTGCAACTAGGATCTAAAGTTAGAATTATTTACCTTGGTTTTATTTTCATATTTTGAGGTAGAACATTACCAGCGTTAGACACTGAAAGCATTGTGATCATCACAGGTAGGTCGATCTTCAGATTTCAAACATAGAACAGTTGTAATAAATAATTAAGAAATCATTAATATTGAAGCACCATGTGGTTTTATGATGTCAGGTTTTTAGATTTTTTTTGTTTTAGACTTGCTCAATTTTTCAGCCTTCGGGAAGGAACATTAAACTTGGATATATCCCCGAATGAAATCAGATTATTCCCAGCTTTTTATGTTCGAAGTTATTCACCACGGCTATTCTTGATAATGTACAGTAGACCAATCATGATTGCTTGGTTTTGCCTCTCCCATAAGTCTCTACCCATAGACTTAAAGATCACTGAGTGTTTTCCAACTTTACTGGCTCTGTACAATAGTAACTTACTTGTGATAAACCTGCAATTGCAAAAAACACTCCCATGATAACGTTGGTCATGACCCAAAGCCTCATCGGGCTGTTGTAACGTTTCCCAGGGTACGGCTCTTCATGTGGCATGGCTTGTTGACTTTTAGTATCTGATAACTTTCTACATAAGAGAAGAAAATAGGATATACATCAAGTAAGTACTTTTGAAAGTAGCTAAAAGACACTTCATTGTTTCACGTAGCTGAAACTTGTCACCATATTGTTTGTACATAAAAAGATCATGTAAAGTATACAAAAATGAACTCTTTAAATAAAGAACATGGATGATGAAAGTGAAAACTTTCTCAAGTTGAAAGTTCTACAATGTCCGTTGTGTATTATAAATGATAACTGATTCAATTGAGTACATATGCAACCAGACACTGTAATAAGCCAAAAATCTTTACTATAAAAATTTCCAAAGGTTATGTCAAACTTCAATATTTCTATCCCGGCAAGTAGCTTAAAATTACAAACATTGTCTTTAATATTCCATTCCTTTTAAACATAGGCGAACAACTGCTAACATGCTGGTGTAAAACCAAGTACAGTGTAGCCTGCAAATTAATTCAATGAGGGACCTCTTTTCCAAATGACAGTACAATATCCAAAGGTTAGGAATATCTCATTAATTCTTTGTTGCCATAGTCTAGTAGATCTGTACACTGATAATGTGATTGGTTATAACTGGAAAGTACTTATAAATTTATTGAGAGAATTTGTAAAGTTATGGGCATAGGGCAATATCTAATCTAGGTGGTCAATACATTTTTTTTACAAGAGGGATCTACTCTGCTTGTAGGGTCAAGTGCCCAAAAAATACCAAGTTTTAGGTTCAACAATATTTTCTGGGTATTCGGCAGTGGGGTAATGATAGATAGGATGGGGGTCAACAAATACAATTGGTAATAGTGAAGGGCATTGTGAATGTGATTGTATTAAAGTCTTCAAGGCATAGTAACTAACTCTGTCATAAAAAACTTTTCAGCCTCTGAAGAAGATCCTGCTAGGATTGAAACGTTAGGCCCACTTACTTTTACACATTCTTTAGTTTTACACAGGCTCTTTATTGGATAAGCAGTTTGCTCAAAGTTTTGTTTAATTTTTATTTTGGAGAAACTTTTTGAACAGAAAGTTGTTTCACTTACATTTGCCTACATGTTTATATAAACTGTTGATTTTCATTATGATTATCTTGGGAGTTAAGAGGCATATGAGTTTCTATGTGGTACACACGAGACCTTCAAGTTCAAACCAGTCTCAGTATGAATGAGGTTAGGCCTAGTGCATTTGCTATCATTCCATAATTAACAAAATTGGGGGGGGGGGGGGGGGTGTATGTTTAAATAGTGTTTCTGAACACTGCAAAAGAATAAAATGTAGCATTGAAAACAAAACACAAATGAATATCTGCAGTCTCAGGTGGTTTTGTGTATCACAATGCCTGATATGTACCTTGTATTAGTTGTATTGTAAACATCCTAGGCTAGGCTGCAACCCGTACCAGTAGTTGTACCACTGGTACTTTTACCCTTAATGAGTCCTGGCCCTGCTCTTGACCTCGCCCAACTGTCTTAGAATAGGACAGACCTGTAGGTTAAGTCTAACAAGGAACATATACTGTAGCCTGTACTACTAACGCCTCTAGCCTATATTGTAGCCTAGGCTAGGCCTATTTAGGCCGTAATAGCTTTGAACTTACATTTCAAATAGAGCACATCGACACACGTTTCTTGGAAATACTATCTAATTACACCCACATAAGAATTAAAACATCACCCAATTGCAAGTAGATTGACCATTTGCAAACTACAAAAAAAACCTAGTCCTTCTACTGCGGGACCCTACTGTACTTCCATTTACAATAACATACGTGTGCAGTCAATGAGTCATCGTCAGTTGTCAACGTTAGGCTAATCTTTTATTGTACTGCATATGGAGTAGGTAGTATTGAAGTATGATAAGCCCCATCCTACAGTAAGCTATACCAAATGTCTTTGTTGAGTACTGGATTCAAGGGGTTTCGACGAGGGCCAGAGCGTAAGCAAGTATAGCTAGGAGCAAGGGGCCAGACAAAATCAAAATCATACTATGTGTAGATTGAGCAATACATATGGCAGACGCTATGAGGTAGCAGGGCGAATCCAGGATTAAAAAGGAGAGGACGAGGTGGTAAACGCTGACTACATATTTAGGGGGTTTTGGGGACTAAAGATGGCCCGGGATGTTGTACAACCCCACATCCATGTATTCGTGCGTGAGAAAGCCTAAGGTATACCCATGGATCCAAAATAGCATAGCCAAGTTAGTGTATTTGTGCCGAATATTGACTGGTTTGTTAATCACCGGTCTTCTTGAGATTTGTGAACCGTGTAATGCTATACTATTCCTTATTTTCAGAAAATAAAAATGAGTTCTGTTTGATAAGTGGAAGAACGAAAACCACTTAAACGCAACATGTTCATGGGTAACTTACGCAAAGAAATCTCCAAAACGTTCCTTAATCTTAGCATTTTAATAGCCCGAAGAATATTTAATAACTTATAAGATAAAGTTAAAACCCATTCCTTGAAAATGTACTCAATTTCCGTCATCAGTCAAACAAATATGAAACTGTAAACGGAAATTGAGATTTAGAGTCCCGGGTTACGGTAGTATTTGCCTTTGCGCCGTACGTGCAAGTTTCAGACAATTCCCTACTTCATTTAGACTACCAATTTTACTTACATGTTGCCATTACTGATTGGTTTTCCGTTGCTATTATGATTCATTGTAGTAAGTTCTGCCTATCTATGTCAGCACTCTTGATGATGGATCGGCAAGTGGTCCCCTCAGTATCCAGTCTTTATTCAGTCTTAAATAAAATATAAAAAACAATATTGAAATATATACTTTATTAATCAGTTGCAGTTACAGACCAATATCATTGTCGAACGTATGTCTAAGATATCGATATCACGAACTCGGGTATATGGAGGCTATAGGTTGTCTACCAGATATCGGGTGAACTGACGGCACCAACAAGAGAAAAGTCAACAACGGTGGTCCTATATAAGGCTTCAAAAAATCTTCCGTTACCAACGTCAACGACGACCGCGGTTTTTAAAAATGTATATAAGTTGTCGTAGGCGGGTGCGCTTATATATTAATCTCGATCATTAAAATACATTTATGAAACCGAAACAGTGCCTATAAAACTTGTCATATAAGGCTTCATGAACCGTTCGTTTTTTTCCTTTAACGTGTGCTCTCAGTTTTAAAAATAATTTGTTCGGTACCCTTTAGTTCATTTTTGTTTGGGGGGGGGGGGGAGGGGGAATGCATCCAGGTGCCATGTTTAAAGCTTGCAAAATGTGCTTCCATTTGATATATAAATGCGAGGCAATTTTTTTAACTTGCTCTACAAAGGTCATGTCTTGCCCTTTTCGATCCTAAAAGTTTTAGGGGACCTAGGGATGCGTTCTTACGGAGGACAGTCAGTTCGAATCTACCCTCACGATCAAAGTACAAGCCAGATAGGAAGTGACCATCAAAATTGAGTTTCGAGTCGAGACATTTTAAGTTCTTCTAGCGTCAATGGATGATAAAAGGTTTGCTAGTACTATGAAAGGAAGGTCTATAAATATTCAACGTTGAAAATTTGTTGGTTGGGTTAATGAAGGCTTTTCAAGATTTCGATAGACGTAACAGTGGTCTGCTGACAGTTATATTCAACTGCTGGGATCTGGCCACAAGTCGATGGAGATCAAAATATTAATGATGATATTAAACAAGTAAAAAGCATATAGCGTGGTCAACTTTATTTCATGACAATGATCTGGATAGCGCGACAGAAAAGCGTTAAAGATAGATGACAAAGTCTGAAATGTTTATCATAGTGCATATGAAAAAAACAGAAGTACACTGATACTAGCATATACTCCCAGCAACTTTATAGCTGTATCGTTGTTGGTATATAATCAAGTGACATATCAAAACATTTCTAAGAAAAACGTGAATTACATCAATGTAAAATAATGGAACCAAAGACGGTTTGATTGGTAGTCAATCTAACGAAAAAAATATTGCGCAATGTAGTTATCGAATTAAACCAATTAAGTTACGTTTTCTTAAATCCAAGCAACGAAATTAAGGCATCAATATGGAATATAGACCAATGCAATTACTTTTACTTCTTCGATATTATTTATATATGTTTTTTTAAATCTTAGACTACCGTGCACGACTGCTAATCCACCTATGTGTTCCGGCATTTTTTAACGCTCTCACCAAGCCATGCGATATTCATATATATTTTATACTGAATATATAGTCCTTTGTCCAACTATCTGCGTATATAATAGCAATCAATCATGTGGGCCTCAGACACTATCAACCTTGTGTGGATCCAGAGGGTGTGAGAGGTGTACACCCCCGCCCCACCCCCGTTTTTTTTTATCTAACACAAACTTGTATTAAGAGCTAATTATAGTCCTCATTTATAATCTAAATATGCATCATGATACACTAGTTAAGGACTTACAAAAAAAAAGTTATGGAGGACGAGGATCCCCAAATCTCTCTACTCTACATGAGAATCGACTTCAAAGACCACAGGGAAACACCCTGTCCTTTATATTAAGAACAATCTTAGGGGTCTCCCCTGTGAGAAATGTGGTAAATTCGTAAGAATATACCACATCGTCGGTTTGCGGCGATTACGAAAAACGTCGGTAAACAGGATAAAAAAAGACCACGCGCGAAGCAGTGTTAAATCTGCTCACTTTGTAGCTTCAATTGTTTTAACTCCATTGCGCATATACTTACAGTTTAGAACTTTAGATGTTAAGTAAAATACCTTTTTAAAGAGAAGGGAGGGGCTGGATCCTCCCCTGTGTGGAAACAAATGACAGGCATTTCTAATAACGTTTCAGCTAACACTCATAACGGATTGCACTGTGTGGTATATACTGAATCGTATACACCTACTCAAATGCGGCCCATTGTTGAAACCAGCTAAAATCAAGATAATTCAAGATAAACAACGGTACAAGATATGTTGACCTCCCTCCGACAATGAATAGAACAGAAATAAAGAAAGAACTGCTAGTTTTAATTCGTAATGAAATAATAAGCCTCAACTGAGCGAATTGTGGAATTTATGATCATATATAGGTTCAACCTGCAGCATTACTTTCTATTGTTACACGTATCGTAAGCGTACGTGTAAACTGAGTTAAAAAAGGAACCGTTTACTTACATCAGTTGTATGCCTGACACTAATATATATTTATATATATATATACTCAAAGTTTCACGAGTTCCCGCGATCATCAGACAACTCAACCTATATATGTATATAATGGAATAACGACCTTCCTTACCGGTTTCGAACCTCTGGACATACAGTCAGCGTCCATGGCCTAGTTGGTTAGGGTGTCCGCGTACAAAGCGGGAGGCCCGGGTTCGAATCCCGGTGGAGGCTGGAAGTTTTTTCACTGTTCTTGATTTTCCAACT
>JAIPMN010003841.1:7027-19560 GCA_020650975.1 Apostichopus californicus | reverse complement strand
CCCCCCCCCCCCCCCCCCCCCCCCCCCCCCCCCCCGGCGCCCCCCAGCACCCCCGGTTCCTACGCCATTGGATGCTGTGATACAACCATGGCAGTTGAATTTCTGTTATAGGGAATTCCTCTTAACTGTGCGTTTTCAGCTTTTATTTTTAATATATACTATTCAGAACAGCCTATTCAAAAGAAACTCTTAAAATGCTGTATCAAACATCTGGATGAAGATATTTCACTTGGTTAATTCTTAATTAATGTCTCATCTCAGCAAATACAAGAACTGTTGTTTTCTTTCTATCTTTATTTCCTGGTGTGTTAAGTGTTAGATTTTTTTTAGGGTTAAACAAGCAGTGCAGTAAATACCTAATTTTTTTTATTATTATTTAGGTTTACAGTCTTGTTCAGGGCCAATTAAGACCCTCTCACACGACTTTACAACCCTGGTCATTGGTAACTTGACACACCTACACACCAAAGTGTGCACAATTCAATCAATTTCTCCTGGGGCACAACAGTGCACCACAACCACGTGTCCCCTGGGGGACTTTTCCATAGGGTGCAGCCACAAACCGGCGCACGCAACTATATTTACAAGTTACCTCGCAAGTCCCCATTTATACACCTGGGTGAAGAGAGGCAATGGAGATAAAGCGCCTTGCCCAAGGACACAACATAATGATCTGGCCAGGGCTCGAACCTGTAATCCTTAGATCACAAGTCCACTGCCTTAACCACTTGACCACAACGCCCTAATTATTAATCTCGTTTACATCTTTGTTGTGTAAAATTGATCGTTACTCGTACATAAGGTATCCTTTACACACTTTACTTTAGGTAGGAGAAATACTTCATTCCGAAGTAACTTACATGATACAGAAGGTTTGTAGCAATCACTATATTCCTATCCCAGTTACATGTAAACGTTTACCTATATCTGTGGTTAGGTAACATTTACTAAGAAGTTTTGGAATTCTCTTTACTTTGTGGTTAAGTAATAATTTACTTAACCAGTTAATTTGTTTTGTGAGTGTACTTTTGCGTTAAACGTGCACTTAAACCTTTTATCAATTTTCTCCCTCTGAGCTTCAAGGGGTCAAGAGGTTATCTCAAATGGTGGACAACTCGTCATTTCTCAAAAATATTTCAAATTGTATAAACAATGTCATGTAACTCAACAACAACTACTAAAGGGATTTGCTAGCTCAAGCTTGGTAAAATGTGTCTATACTCCATAAAGGGAGACTGTTTTTATTCTGGATATTGAAACAATTTGGTTTTCTGGTTCTCACTTAATTCTTTGTTCAAATTTAGCTTACTTGCTCTAACATTGGTCAGATAGTACTATTTTGAATTTTCAGTAAATTGTATGGCAAGGAATCACAAAGCTGACTGGCTTTCTGGGTCCCCCACCCTCACCCCACCTCCGCGGATTAGTCTGAATAGTTGATTTTAATTGCTTATTAAGTATGCACTCAATGAAATACACGTTCTTTTCACTTGATAGAAGAAAAAAGCAATAAAGAAATGCATAATGCAAATTCTTAATCATAATTCATTGTTAACATATTTTGATTAACACGATTATAATCGTAGTAACATTCAGGCCTACTGATTCAACTACTTACTTAGTTTGGCAGCTGCAAATAGCTAACTTTAGTCTATAGCCTATTACAAGCCTATACAGTAGGCCACTGCGTAATAAAATACATATTGCATATACCTAACTGCACTCGATGGAGTGTCACGAACCGTATGCACAATGACGTCGACAACGTTCTTTCTCATCCTTTCTATGATTCGTCCTATGATTCGTCCTAATTGTTGTTGCACGAACAGCATGTTATGAAGCTAAGCATAGAAATCGTACGTGATACGCACTTCCTATAAATAATTATTACACTGCTAATACAATGCGATAACGACATTTGTGTTTAGGCTACTGCACATCTGGCTGTCTTACAAAACATGAAAGTTTATATTGTCCATCAGTTAAGTTCGTCAAATGTATTAAAGTCCAGATATTGGACAATAAACAAGAATCATTCTACTGGAAAAATTGTAAAAGAGCACTATTTTTGTCTTTCTGATATATTATGTAAAAGAACATGTAAAAGGATTCAAACAGGAAACAAAATCTGCTGATAATATGATATCATATGATAATGATGAAACTGGCAAAACATTGCACCAGATCGCATCTAAGGACCTTTAATTATTCAATATATCTCAAAGGTGAGGGGGACATCCCTCCCCTTAAACCCCCCCCCCCCATATCAATCGCAAAAAGTGCTCCCCTCTTTCAAATTCCTGGCTAAGTCGCTGCACCTATTAGAATCGTGTCCTCGTACAGTCATGTGTCGTTTCTGAGGTGGCTCACTTAATGTTCTATATGCTATAGGCCTACACACTAAATTGTCATGGTAAAATAAAATTTAATGTTCGAAGGATAATTTCTCCAAGCCTTAAAGTGTAAGAAATACATAATAGTCAAATATGATTAATTCACACCGCCTTTAGAGCGACTAACGTCCTTTCCGAAAGTTTGATAGTTTAAATGGGATGCTTAACGTGGGTATTTTATATAAAGTTTATTCTCATAAAGTATAAAATATTATCAGCAGACAGTGGATGTTGATAAGATTTCAGGGCAACTATAGTCATTCTTAAATCCTAGTAGCTATTTGTAATTCAAATGTTCCATAAATGTCTTCTTTCTTGTTTTTCTTTTTTTCTCTGAATATCTTGGATGTCTTGTTTCAAATTATCCCTACACGCTCTTACCTATTTATTATAGAGAGAGTTAATGCTAACAAATTCTTCTTGTGTTTCTTTAAGTTCATATTTAAGAGCCAAACTCTGTTTTGTTTTGACTTTTTTAACAATTATTATTTTGCGCATACTATGCATGTAAATTTGAGACTGCAGAAACTGGAATTCAGTAATCCTTATAATAACTTATATGGTTTTTTTTAAAATATTTTAAACTCGCATAAACTATAGAATGATGAGGAAATGGTAAACACGGTGTTTCTATACGTACCACGTCAAATTTGATTATTCCTTCCTCCAAATTAGTTCCTATATGCCACTTTCCCAACTTGTTTTCTATATGACCCCTTGTTGCTCAAAAGGCAATGGGGCCACTCCAAGGTGAACAAAACCAACAGAGAACGCAGAAAAGACAGACTAGTACACGTCTTCACGTCTTGCTTGGATGTTAACATAGCGATAAGTAATATCCAAAATGGCGACACAGTGATAAATCGGCTTGGTATGTACTATGTACTGGCTATTCAACATGCTAACTCGGGTCACCCTTTTGTGATGCCGTCATAGTATTGAAATCAGTTCTTATTTCACTTTCATTAATATTTTTCTGTGCTAATCCGATTACTTCATAAAAGGTAAATGATAAGGGACTTGAACATCGTCAGAAAAATTCTCTGAGCACATGTAAACGAGAGAAGGATCGGTATAAACCGTGGTGTATTAATCTACAAACATCACAAACTGGGTCATGATACTATATTATAACATCCTAGACATTCAGTTTACTGAAAGTACCTCCTTTCTGTCTAATAACAAATGTCAAATTATCCATGAATAAATTATAACCTGTCAAATGGTTTGAAATAGTACATCCCTTAATCAAACTTGTTAATTTTTCTATACGGTTTATAGGCCTTTATGCATAAATACTGTAGCCTTGACTATGGAGCAATGCCGGCGTTATTATACCCTTTATAATGTGTATTAGTAACCGCTACTTCAGTACGTGTTGTGGTTCTTAATGATTTACTCACGACGCCATTTTGAGAGCGTGTCGATCTAACTTTATGAATGGTCCGGTTTCTTTTAATGCGACCATAGATTTTACCATGAAAGTATAGTGTCACAATTAACTTAGCTGCTGTTTGCCTAAAAGCACTGCTCATTTGATGTGTTGTTCAGTATCTCCACACTCACGCCACGGCCATATTGTTGAATATTGTTTCTCTTACATTACGTGCTTCTTCTTATTGTTGTTTTTACATTGCGGTATTAGCATACAGTTGGTATAACCTAGGTAATTTGTTTAATCCAACAAGCCCATTTATACTTGCAAGAAAAGCTTATGACTTAAAGCCTTTTGCAAGGCTATACAAGAAAATATTTTGTTACAACGGACGTCTTACCTTTCTATGGTCGTTCTTCGAAGGAAACATGCAAGTATAACTCAACACAATGAACAGGGAACGATTTCAATTAGTCCTTCTAATTAGCAATGAACTTTGAAATCTACAGCCTTCAAGGTAAATATTTGAAGTCCGAACTGAAGGCGATTAACAAACACTTCGTTGGTGTTAAACACTGAACACAACAAGTTTTACACATATTCTTTAGACCATAGGCAACGGTAACACATGTTATTCGATTTATGAGCACGATCCAGTTCTTACCGCTGTGTGGTACAACACTTTAAGGACATACAGTATAGTTACTGTAATCTATGCGTGAATCGGGTACCCGTAGGCTGCGCCCATTAAAATACCAGAAAGAACCGTACAATATTTTATTGTGGCGCAATTCTTCATTATTTACATTAATATAACGGTACATTTGTTTACTGTTTGAAATTTTTGGCGATTCTGTTTCAATTGGCTACCAGCGTCCATATTCAGACATAGCGCATGTGTCGGTGGGTGTGAAAAGAATTATGTAGTTGTCTTTTACTTTCGGATTAAAAAGTAAACTTACTCCGGAAGAATCGCGGATTTTCGAATATATGTTTTATTTCGAATTCTTGTGTACACTACAATACACTTGAAAATTCAAGTCATATTTGTTTTACCAACATTCTTTGCAATGATCCAAAGATTACTCGGTTGACCAACCAACAGAGCACTTTCAAAAGTGATGTCAAGGGCATGAGTGACCAAAGCAGGAATGTACCACTGTAGGGCAATCACTGCACCTCCTTAAGTTCCTTTGTATTAAGGAAGTATGTGCGCGCGCGCGCGTGTGTGGTGCATGGTGTTGTATGTTTGCTCTTCATTTATATTTTTGCTATTTCCTAACACATCCAAGCAGAGATTTCGTGACAGATGGCAGCAATTCAGAAAGCTACTGCTATATGCTAAGCTATTTGTTGGGAGATTACTGATGAAATATGAAATTTGAATTACCAATGTCACCGCGCTTGCAACATCAAGTATACACTCTGTTCAATCCCGGGATGGGAGGATTCATGAGTAATGGCCAACAATTAATCAAGGGGTACGAACTGTTTTAAATTGAGGAATTCTTTTATTCGGTTTTTGGAAAGATGGTCAAAAGTGTGAATTCCTGTTGAGTTGTCTGTATTTATTGAGACTTTAACAGAATAGCCGAACCGTTAAAGGGGGGGGGGGGGTGAGGGGAACAACTTACGTTCCTGACAGAGAACTGTTTAAAAGGTAGAAAACACAGAACTGGGGATGGTTGGGGCGAAAGGCCAACGTATTTGATGATCTTTAATAAAGATCTTATAGTTGTATACAGTATCACTATATCAAATGATAAACTACATACTATATAATTTACTATTTAGAGAGTTGATATATAGCCTAAAAATGGCGTACGGATACACCGAATTGGCTGAATCACAGCACATATATGGCAAGCCCAATAATGAGATATTCCAGGTTTTTCGACCCCCCTCCCCTCAACCCAAAAAAAAGAGGGATTTTTCGATGTTATACCGTCCTGTATTATCACTCGAAAAACCTGGAATATTACAACTTGAAAAACGTGGATCATCGTTTGAAAAACCTAAATTACCGCCTGAAAATCCACGTTTATCGGTCGAAAGTCAATTAGGGTATCGGTTCAATCCTCGATTTTCGATCAGAAATCCTGGATTATTGTTCGATAAAGCTGGATTGTCGACCGATAATCCAAGATTATCGAACTACTGTATATATATACTAGATTTGTCGGTCAAAAATCATGTATTATACCTACTGATAATCAAAGTTTTACGTGAAATAACTGTTTTTTCGGACGATAATCCAAGTATCTCGACCAATAATCAAAGGTTTTCCATTGATAATCCAAGTTTATCGGTTATATTCCATGTTTTTCAAGCGATCATAGTCAAGGTTTATCGCTGAAAAAAACCCTGGATTTTCGGTGGATAAACCTAGATTATCGTGTGGAAAACTTGCATTACCGGTCGATATTCCAGGTTTTAAGAAACGATTCAAAATGTAATCCATATGATATCAACTTTAAATATTATTTACGAACCCTTCCACCCCCCCCCCCCCGTTCACAAAAAAATTGTAACCTTTAGAACAGAAGTGATGTATCTTTTCAAAGATTGTTTTTGGCACAATTCAACTAGATAGAAACCTTATCCACGTAGCCGGCTAGACTGGTCCCGCCGTGGTCAGATTGGGGAAGGGAAATAATCTAAATATGCTAACATAACCAGTGAAGCCAACGGAGCTAGCTAACGTTGGACTTAGAATATTTTTCAAACACCAAATATTTTTCTAAAGAATCCTGTACAAAATGCCAATTCTTGATATTTAATTCCCCATGGCAACGTGTATAGCCAGCGGAGCTAGCTCAGATTTTTTTTTTGCAAAAAAAAAGAAGAAGAAGAAGAAAACGAAGAAGAAGAAGAAGAAGAAGAAGAAGAAGAAGAAGCTGGAAACGATGTATGCTGAGTCGTTCTCAAGAGCAATTTTGTCAAAGAGTGATTTTGCTAGCCTTACTGACAGGGACAACGAAGTCACCGTTTCCTAAGGTGTTGTTGGCGAGTTGCATGCCAGGTATTCTGCAATTACTCCAAGTTGTTTTAAAATCAGAACAACTTCAATGTTATTGATAAGACTTAGTGATAATCAGTAATTATGAAAACGTTGCTCATACCCGGTTTGTGGTGTTATCCATATTTTCACCGGAGGATGTCATATTTGTCCATCTAAGAAACTCTCTCTATATATGTACCGGTGATGTGTTGTTGTATATATCACCTCTTCCATGTCCGGTACTATATAAAGTATAAGCCTATTTAGACCAACCGCGTCTCGTCTATGTTTCACTCAGTGCATCATCGATCACATTCCTAGTTACAAGAAGCCTTGTAGAAGCTTAGTAAATACTAATTCACTGGAGTTTGACAATAGGATTACGGTATCGAACGATGCAAACATATACTGAATACGGTATACGGCGGTATAGCAATGAATATGTACGTTACCACAAGGACCTGTAGAAAAGTCCCATAAACACATAAGGCGTGCAAATATAGTTGCAGGTATTCTGTGCATTAGTTTATAGTTTATACAGTGTGCGTGCGTAGTATATGTATGTGAGTATGTCAAATGTATATAGGCTACTATCAAAAAACTGCAGAGGAAAGCAATGCAAATAAAAAGATACGGCCGATGTCTCTTCTTGGTGAATAAGACGGGTAGGAAAGAGACACATATATGTCCAAACGCATGAACGGAAAGAACTAAAAAAAAAAATAGTTTTGGATTTTGCTCAGATTAGTACCAAAAGAATTCAGTTTCAAAATTACACAAGTCAATGAACAACGGAAGAGTGAATGGAACGAGAAAAACAGAACGCAGGGTACGTAAAATACGTTACTCCTCTTCATTTATTGAATTTTGGGAAGAACATTCCGTTTTGATACCTATGATTCTCCTAGAAAAATACAACCAAATAGAAAATGCTAACAGTGCACATTGCATTTGAATACCACTATTGGGTATTGAACCTCTCTCAAAATCTGTATCATGAGGTACCACCCCAAACCTGAGAATAGTCTGTATACATGGGTTATGTTATCTAACTGGTTTTCAAGATATTTATCTTTCAGCAGCGTGGATGTTTGGACTGCTTCTTTAATATTTAAAGGCCCCAATTTTTAGTAATTTAAACAAATTGATGAACGTTCTGCAGAAATACTCTCCTAGTAATTCCGAATCTCTTAATTATTTCCACGACGTCAAGATCTTGACGTCGTGCTTAATCAGACAATTAAATGTCTTAATGAGGAAAACTACTTTAAGCGTGGCAGTAAAATGTTTACTATCAGCTGTATACGAATCATTTCAGTGGCCATATTTGACCTTCTAGCATATTTTTTGGGTCAATACTGGTCACCTTTGACATTAAGTTCATGGCAATGTCATGTTTTCAGGTACAATAAAAACTATGTAGATCAATTGTTGAATAGATAATAATAATAAATGTTTAAAATAAACTTTTATATTTATATTTGTTTTTATGGAGAACATAATGTTTCGAACTTTTTACTTCTTATATTAAACTTTCGGTTATTTTTCTCCAAATGTTTTATACATTACCGTATCTCTGAGTTATCGACTATTTTTCTCTACGAGTGGACTTTAAGTATCAAAATATCGGTGTTTGGTCTCAAAAATCCACTATTTTCTCCAAATATCGACCAGGCCTCTTTCTTCTTAAATTCTGCATACTTTAATGTTTTTATGGAGAACATAATGTTTCGAATTTTTACTTCTTATATAGTGTGATGCCGTTCGTCATCATATATGTCGCCCTCTATTTATTCAGGCTACATGTCACCGTTTTTAGCCACATGTGCTTTCCATGTGGGCAGTGACGTATTACAAGTCACGTGACGTCTGTCCATCAGCTCAGATGTATCAGATATCGACACTTGTAAGTCAGTCTTCGGTCCCGTTCTGAATCGTTCGGTTCGGTAGTAGCCCTGGCTCCGATCATTGTGGTCGTATTTGTATCTGTTTCGTATTCGTCTTTCATACACGTTTGTACGTATCGTATGATAGGACTCTACTTCGGTATTGAGCCCTCGATTGTAACCATGTTCGTTTAAGTACATGTTTTTCTATTTAATTTTGAGGGCTCCGTGTCGATGTATTGTGGCTGATTGTAGTAATAGACTTACAAATTCTCAGCGTTCGTTCTTTAATTGTGTTATATTCTCTGCATGTATTATCGAGTTTCAAGGCTCGTCGCTATTAACACACAACCACCCAAGCCGCATTTGTTTCCATACCACCACCAGTCCTTAGCAGTGTCGTAGCTAGGGGGTCAAGGGAAGGTACGTGCACCGGGCGCCGGGTTTAGGGGGCGCTGAAGTGGGAGAATGAGAGTAAAAAAAATAAGCACTTTTTTAGAAAAACATGACGAAATTGATGTATGTCGTCAAGCATGAATATTTTCCAGTTACTAATAAGAATCTGAACTGAATGTAGTTGTTTTTATTAGCAAATTTATAGATTGTGATTTCTTTTCAGTCCATTTCGACCGTTTTCTTCTCTTTTTTTAATTTTTTTTTTATTCTGTTCTGTATTCTGTAATGACTACATGTCACGGAAATTTTCGGTATTTCAGTATACAGTTCCAAGGCAGTAGATTTCGAAAGGTGGAAATATCATAGGCGTAGGAGCACAATTTGATTTAGGGGGGGGGGGGGGATAGGGGCTGTAACGACTTGCCCGAAAAATATAACCAATAATTTCCGCGCGCTTCGCGCGCAATTTCATTTGCTTACAGTAGTGGGGAAGGGGCGCGCAATTTTCTACTGTTGCACCCGGGCGCCAAAACCTCAAGCTACGCCACTGGTCCTTAGTAGGGAATATTTAGGCGCCCCGGAATCTTAGTTTGATTAAACGATACAATACTATAAACTTTCGGGGTTTTTCCAAGTGTTTTATACATTGTGTCAGAGTTCTCGACTTCATGTATCATAATATCGGTGTTTGGTCTCAAAATCCACTATTTTCTCAAAATATCCATTAGGCCTCTTTCTTCTAAAATTCTACCTAGTACTATAATGTTTTAATGGAGAACATCATATTTCGAATATTTTTAATTCTTTTATTAAACGGGTTATTTTTTCTGCAATTATTTTATACATTATCTCAGAATTATCAAATAGCTGTTTTACGAGTGGGCTTTATGTATCAAAATATCGATATTTTTGTCTCAAAAATCCACTATTTTCTCAAAATATCGATCAGGCCTCTTTCTTCCTAAAATCTACCTGTTTTATGGAAGATGTTTTATTTTCTCTCAATATTTCGATTATATTTTCCAAATTATGAATTTATATGAAATTTTAAGTTGTTCCCAAAAATGTTGAAGTTTCATCTAAATTGTGGGCTCTTCATCTAAATAGTTCCACTATTTTATCGACGTTTCATTGGAATTCTGGATTTATTATTGGCTGGAACTTCACATAATGTCATAAATGGTCATTGAAATATCATATATTTCAAATGTCTGTTTATTTGTCAGATTATGTTCTCTATACATTTACAAGTTTTTAATATGCAACTTTTCTTTTAAGAAAGTTGTTTCCTCAGTAGAGTAATGTTTTTTTTTCTATTATAGAGTATAACCAAACACGGCTCAGTATAGGAAGATCACAATTCCTGGTTGTTAGAGGGATTCGTTCATACACATCTCTGGTTGTTGCCCGACGCATGCATTACACGTTTTGTTTCATGTTGACTAATCGCAGCAATGTTCTGTCATAGTCATTTTTCTGTACGAATTGTCAAATAAAGTTCGCCGCCTCAACTAATATAGCGACTGTTAGAACAATGCTTGTACTTTTAGTTATATGCCTATATGAAAAGTAAACAAATGTTATGCATGCATTTATATCGGTAAAACCAACACTTTCATGGTATAGACATACATATCGTCTAGACTAAAATATACACATTTCCCCTCTCATCCTCTCAGACTTTAAGTCACAGAAGATTACATAGTATAGTAGAGTGTAATGTAGTGTGGTATAGTATTGTGTAGTATAGTATTGTGTAGTGTAGTACAGTACAGTACATGCCAAGTATGAGAACTGCAGTAGTGTCCTATCTGGAACTATCGTGTTTACGAGGATTTCAAGTTTTGACCCCTGGTGGTGTTGTATATGAACTCTGATCTACACCACATTACGTAAAAACTTTACACTACATAAGGACAGCCCACCAAGCATATATGAGCTCCTTTGATGTTCAGGTTCTGGAGAAACAGCGTTTTTGAGATTTTCATAATATGCCTTCTGCTGACCTCAAATGACCTATGACCTCGACCCAAAACAATAAGGTTCCAGTACTAATGATGGCCAGATATGCCAAATATGAAAACTGCAGCTAGGGGTTACCTATCTTGATATATCGTGTTTACAAGCTAGGGCGTCACATATACACACACACACACGCACGCACACGCATACACACGCAAACTGGACTGCATAGGTTGCTTGCCAACCTACAGCAAGTAACTGAATAAGGTATCCAACAGCGGTCCCTTCGTTGATGAATAAATATACAAGTATCTCTATTAAAGAAATTCGTGTCCACCAGAGGGTCCTTCGTTGTACGAAATTGCCAGTTAAACAGCTATAACGGGATTCCTTTCATATAAGAGTATGAATGGTGAAGCTTTCCTCCTCTCCGGACCCTCCCACGTCTCCATATCTTCCTCTCTCTCTCTCCTCCGCTCGAAAGTTCTCCCTCCCACAGCTCTCTCCGCTCCTATCAACTCTCTCTCTCTCGACGCCCTTCTACCTCGCCTTCTATCTCAAGTCTGGAGTCCTCTTCCCCCGTCTTCTGTCTTTCGTGCCTACACGTGGTCCCCTCCTACCCCATAATTTTCTTACGTTCCCCATCCCATAATTTCCTTTCGTCCACACCCCGTACGGTAATATGTCCCCAACACCACACAACCATGCCCAAGTAAGGTTAATTAAAAACACATGCTCACGAAAACAAACAATACAATACTAAGGGGAGGAGTCTACTAACATAATTAATAATGAAATCCACACAAATATCCCCGTCTCTCGGAAATTAAGTGATTAAAATCGTGGGCTTAAAGCAAGACGAATACCCGGAGCCTGTTTAATAAGAAAAACTAACCAGACAGCAAAACTGCAGTGTGGCTTCGATGATGCTACATGAATAATCTTATATGCATGTGACAAACTATGCTTTAGGGTATAGCCAGGATGAATAAGACCATTCAATCTAAGTAGTGCAGAAACAAGAGGTCTATAGGAGGTTGTTACTTTACGGAGTATTGCTTTGTTTGTTCACTTCGTTGAACACAAATATGTCGTTAACAGTTCCGAATATCGCTTGCCAAAGAGCTAAGCAGCAGGTATCCAGTAAGATTACTTATATAATATAAGGGTAAGGGACAATTCAAGACTCGAGTCGTATACGGATCGCGACGGAGTCAAATAGACTATCTAGTATCTACATACACTGTGGAGCTCTTAAGGGCACAGTCACAGCAATCAACTGGGGCTCGCAGAACTGGTCCACAGACTAAGTAAACTGCGTTTCATTGCGTATGTTGCTACTGAGGCGAGGGATCAGTTTCCTACTAATCGATCTTCCCAGTTACTATTACGATATCTATGGATCACATGACACCACCTAATTGACGCAATTAGTTGGAAGTTGAATGTGGCTTCAGAGGTAACACTCCTATGTGCTTCACCTACCGTGGGTTTGCATTATATTGGGGGGGGGGGGGGGG
>JAIPMN010003840.1:0-12007 GCA_020650975.1 Apostichopus californicus | reverse complement strand
CCCCCCCCGCGGTTGAGCCATGGACTGAAACTGATCATGTATCATCATTTTATTAATGAAGAAGAAAAATTAATATTTAAAGTTAGTGAATAATGGAAAACTGACTAGAAAACTTGCAAAGTATTCAAACCAGGGGAATGCTAGCATTTTCAACCTGAGGGCGCCAATCAGAAGCCACAGTACCTTGCCTACCGTGTAACCAGGAATCACGCACCAGTTTCAGTTGATTTTAACCATGCAAATGGCAGGGGAAGTCATTTCATGAGAAATTAGGCTATTAATATAAATATATATATTTAAATCAAGTCATGAGAAATTCATTGAACATGCCCAAATATTCTTTTTAAGTTGGGAACCGTTTTTACCACACGCATAGCAACATGGCTGAATGGCTAAACATGGCTGAATGGCTAAACAAAGAGTAAAAATTAGTGTTTTTGTGCATAAGAAAGAGAAACACACCTCATTAGCTTATCAACTTTGCTGCAGAAAGTTTTATATTGTTTAACCTCCTAAACTTCCCACCAATCCAATATGCATGCTGCCGAACATCCTTTTTATACTCTAAGGTCTATGTCATTTTCAAAGGTCCCTGGGGAAAGTCATTTTCAAAGGTCCCTGGGGAAAGTCATTATCAAGGTAGGTCCCTGGGGAAATTATTTATTTAAATTACTCAACTCCAGTCACTTTTGGCGGTAGAAATTCCTATGCATTGTTGGAATGGTATTGCAAATGAAGTTTCCAACAATGTTATTTTGTTGGCAAAATTGGTCCCTGGATGGCAAAATTGGTCCCTGGATGACACCCTGGGGTTACTTACTTCCAGTACCAACTGTCCTTCACCCTACTTTTCAGATTTCAGTTTCATTTCAAAACATTTCTTCTGCAAGTTGACCTGTTTGACACCAGAGAATGTTGACTTTGCCCACTCATTTCTGACACATCCATTCAACTGTTTGTTTCTTTTCACTTTTTATCACCACCTTACTGTCACAGTAGTTAAAGCGTTAAAACGAGTCAGAAAATAGGTGGTGGATAATACTGTGACAATAATTGAATGCCCGCCAAAAAAACCCCCCCAAAAAATATTAAACGGGTGAGTTTGAGATGGGCAGGAGAGAAAAACCAGAGTGAAGACCCCCCTCCCAGTGGTCACTTGCCTTGACAGTATATGCAGAACAAGCTTTCAAATAATTCTAGTATATTCTACATATATGTCACGAGAGTGTGTTGGCCAATTAGCTAAGGCGTCGGACTCTGGATCCAAGGATTGCTGGTTCGATTCCTGCCTAGTTCATTACATTGTGTCCTTGGGCAAGATGCTTTATCTCAATTGCCTCTCTCCACCCGGGGGTTACATGGGTACCTGTGAGTTAACTTGACAATGGGCGCAGTATATAACTGCTGCCGGCTGGAGGGATTGTCTCTGGGACAGGTTATCATTGACCAGGGGTAATATAACGTCTGTAAAGGGCTTTGAGACCTATCGCTGGTATAAAGCGATATATAAAAAGCAAATATTATTATTAAAAAATATGTCTTTATACAGAATGTTTTATCAGGGAACTCCCACTGGGGAACTAATTCTGCAAAAATTCTTCTAAATCATCTTTAGGCGAAGGATTATAAACAATGTAAATTAAGATCTTCAGAAGAAGATTTTCAGTGACCCAATTGCTCTTAAAGCAGCATTTTGCGTCCTTTTCTATGATTTTTCTCAACCTCACTGACTCCACTATGCCATAACGACATACATAACTAGCTTATCTATTTACTTACTTCAAATGGTGGCATAAAAGTCGAAAAATTTGCAACTTTCAACTTTGTTTTTCTCCAAGATATTTTCAGGGAGTTCCATTACAAGTCTTGAATCTATTTTTAGCAACGGCTCATAACTAAACCTGCATCTCTGATTGGTTGAATTCAAACTTGTGGGTTTGGGGGAACTGTATGCGATTTTTTTTAAATGTGGAATTTGTCGTGGACACATTTCTCATTATCTGCAAATATCCTTAATTACTCGCCAATTAACGTTGTTGGCAGGAAAAAACTTGGCTAATATCTTAGTTTGCTGTTTTGTGATTGAAATATGTAAAAAACTCGATGGACATGTCAAAAAAGTAGAAAATGGCGACCAAACGCAAAATGCTGCTTTAAAGAACCAGTTAGGCTATGATTCACACAATGTGCTGTATGGTAAATGTGTAGATAGCAAACCTAGGCTATGATTCTCACAATATGCTGTATGGTAAATGTGTAGATAGCAAACCTAGGCTATGATTCTCACAATGTGCTGTATGGTAAATGTGTAGATAGCAAACCTAGGCTATGATTCACACAATGTTTAGCCACTTGCTAAAAACATGTCACATGCTTGGGAAATCTTGTGGTTAAAATCAAGTTCTCTCTGGCATATTGCCAAAAATTATAAACACACATCAGTTACTGATGAGGGCCAGTATTGCACCATCAGTTGATATTGCAGTAACTGTGCATACTACCATGGTGACACCATAAATACTTGCTGTTTAATCCACAAGCTGCACCTCCTTATTGTTGGGGACTATTTCAAAACCGTCAAAAGTTAACAACTTCAAAACGACGGCACCCCTGCCTGCCCCTTCCCTTCACCCCAATGCGATAACGACAGAAAATAATACCTAAATCTTCAATCTTAAAATAGCCTTGCTTTTAAAAACTTAAACATTGGTGAAGATTTGACAATTCTCTAAGTGGACAAAAAAACAAACAAAAACATGATTCATAGTTATTCTATTGTATTTCCCAATATCTTGCCAAAAAACAACATATTTAATTGTTTCTCTAAACCCTTCCCAACAACATTTCTTGTTTCAATCTTTAAACACCATCAACAATACCACCCAAATGATATCATTTTCCGTTCCTATTTTTAACACCCTTCATTGTTCTTTGAATTACGATCAACAAACTGAATCCATTTTTCAGAACACTTTCTCTTTCTCGCAAATGACTCCCAGCTCGTTAACCTTTCTATGTAATCGTTTTTTTGTGTAAAGGTTTCGATCCTAGCAGGATCTTCTTCAAAGGCTAAATGACACCTTTTACCTTCCCAGCCATACCATTAATGACATGTCCCTACAGGGGATTGAATCCTTAGGTAGCCGTCCTGACCTAGTACGAATCAGCAGAGAGAGGCTGTGGATGCAACGCCTTCGCACCATTCAACCCCATGGGCTCAACATTCAGGAAGGACATGACTAACTTTTCTTCTGTTCCCCCCTCCTTCTCCCTCGCCCCCCCCCCCCCCATCACTCCTCTTCTCATGGCTCTCTTCCACACCTTTCTGTCTTTGTCCTTCTCCAGTTTATTCCCTACCCCCTTCCCTTAATCCTCTCTTTGTCCCCTCACTGTTTTTCTCCTACCTCTCCTCTTCCCCTGTTGGTTTCATTCTTTCTTCTCTCCATCCCTTGTCTACTAATGCCCTAACATCTATCTCTTTGTGTTCACCATGCTCATTAACCTGTCTGTATTCTGTGCGTTTTTTTTGTCCCGTCTGTTACTGTTACTTGTCATTTAGCCTCTGAAGAAGATCCTGCTAGGATCGAAACGTCAGGCCAACTTACTTTAACACATTCTCTTACACAAGCTCTCTAGCGGATAAGCAGTTTGCTAACAGTTTTATTTTGTTTTAATCGTTTTTTTGACAGAATCAACCGACAGACACCATTCGCCACTATTGGCAGTCTGTATTGAATTCAAGCTGTTTCTATAAGATTCTATTATTCGACTTCTCTCTTTGCAACGTCAGGTCTGGTTCATTTCACAAACAGCTTTTAAATGCCATTGACAACTACAAAAGGTATTTTGAGAAATGCAGTGAAAAACATTTCTGACCACTCATAGCTACCATGCATGTTACAACAGTCCTAGATTGATGTCATTCAAGTACCAAATTAACGAGACACAATAAAAAACAGAATAAAGCGAAGATTACTTGGAATTTTCAGGGACCAGGGGAAATAGTTGCGTTGGTTGTGACATAATACGTAAATATCAGTTTTTTTCCCCCCTCTTTTGTAAAAGAAAAGATCAAATAATATTTACAAAGCCCAGGCAAACAATGAAGAGAACAGAGCAACGACTTAGGTTGTGTGGTTACTTGTAATAGACCAACAAGACCAAACATGCAACAAGAGAATCCTTTTTATGCTTGGTCTGGTTTCAAAGCTGAAAATATTTGAACAAAATCTAAATCGCCGACACCACTCGTGCTGTTAAACCGTACCCTTGTGATATCGCTGGGTCACGAAAACATAAAAAGTGAAAAAAAAAAATGTTACCAAAGGTTTTATATTTAGTGTATTACCAATTCTGGAGATATGGTAGGTAAAAGTAGAAGTTGGCAACAACAAGCTTCAAAGAATCGGTGGATTCCTTATCCTGTTTCTAACCGAAACTATCTGATGTGACGGTAAGTGTGACCACAAGGGTGTCCCTGTTCAGTACCTTTGAACAATTCCTTACAGACTCACAGGAGGATAACTTCCAGCACATATCTACTGCTTCAAACTCTCACCCCAACCCCTTCCCTACACCCTTCCCCAAAACATGTGATATTGTTTCAAATGAATCTCTGCATGCTTTCCTAATTGCCTGTGATACTTGAAAATTAAACAGCAAAATGATCTCATATATGAAAATGTTATATCTGGGCAAACCACTTTATGCAACCAAGAGTTTATAAATAGCTTTGTTGTCAGTGAAATGTATAAAAATACCAAAAAAGGTCATAGCTGGGCATGTGCATTCAAACAGGGAGGGGAAAACAAATCTAGCAAGTTTAGAAAATGAGCAACGTGGAAACGTGAGGTGAAGTGGGGGTGGAGGGGACCCCTCCCTGTCTCTGTAGATGACCCCTTCCTCCTCCCATCAGTGAAAAGATATATAGTTTACTTTATAAATATTACTTTTGTAAGGTCTATTAGCCATACTCCACAATGTGAATCTTACAACTATGGATGCAACTCCAATTACTTGTTATTATTTCATTTTTCTCTTCTCTATAAATATAAACAAACCTTGGATATTATGTTTATTTGGCATTTTGTGTAAAGCCTCGGTGAGAGTAATTAACTAGAAACGGATTTAAACAAGGACGAACGAACAGGCATGAATGAATATGGTAAACAGAAAGAAAATGAAAAAAAAAAAAAAAAACCTGGTCAACAAAATAATTAAAAAATAGTACTAAACCATAAACTCTTCTTCTTTTAGATAATTATAATACAAATGAATGGATTTCCATTGTTCTAAAGGAAGCTTGCAATATATAAGTACTAACAGATTTTTACGAAACATTTCAAGAGTCAATGTCCTGCCAAATCTAAATTAACAGATGACGCTGTCTGGTCGGTCCTAGCTAGTTACATGAAACTGAACACGTGGAAGGAGAGATATTTTGAAACATACTTTTCAAATTTTGATACCTGTTTTAATCACCAAAACTTGGAAGTTTTTATAGCATTATTTTTTTTTATGGGGGGGGGGGGGAACTGCACAGCTATCCACTCATCCATTCGTGTAATTCTGCCATCCATTCATCCAGCTAATCATTCAACCATATTATATCTGCAAGCTATCCATTCACCCATTTGTAAGTCACCTAGCAATTTTATTCATCCATCTTATGAGGAATCCTTGCAATCCATTCATTACTGTTCAAAGCCAGCCAGCTATCCATTCATCCATGTAATGTTATCCAGCTATCCATTTATCAATCACATAAGTCAATCAGCTATCTGTTCATTCAACATGTAAGTCAGCTATCCATTCATCCATGTTATGTCATCCAGCTATTCATTCATCCATGTTATGTCATCCAGTTTTCCATTCATCCATGTTATAACATCCAGCAATCCATTTATCAGTCACATAAGTCAGCTATCTGTTTATCCATGTTATGTCAGAGGCAAATTATTCATCCATGTCTTAAAGCTACCAGTTATCCATTCATCAATCATGTTAGTCAGCTATTCATTCATCCATGTTACATCATCCAGCTATTCATTCATCCATGTTACATCATCCAGCTATTCATTCATCCATGTTATGTCATCCAGCTATCCATTCATCCATGTCTTAAGTCTACCAGTTATCCATTCATCCATCATGTAAGTTAGCTATGCATTCATCCATGTTATGTCATCCAGCTATCCATCATGTAAGTTAGCTATTCATTCATCCATGTTATCTCATCCAGCTATCCAATCATCAGACTTATTCATCCATATCGTGATTCAGTCATCCATTCATTCATCCGCTTGTAAGCCATCGACACATCCATACGTCCAGTCAATTAGCTATCCATTGAACAATTCATCCACCCATTCATCCAGTCTGCCCAAACTTCAAACATCCATCCAAATATTTGACAAAAAAATCAGTCTCTACGTTCCAGCGACTGGTCTGGAAATTGTTCCACTGACTGAAATTCATCGTGAATTACGCAAGAGGCACGAGTCGTTCCGTGCATGCATCTTGGTTCCAATGGTCGCAAATCTTTCACAAAAGTCAATTTTTCCCACGATCAAAAATAGTAGAGGAAAGTCATTCCCAAAAGACGCTCTCCCTAACGAAAAAACCAACAAATTCCTTACCGTGACTCTGAAAAGGTCAAAGGTCACCATACTGGGTTGCCAAACTGCTTAATGACCGTATTCTTATCAGCTAAATCTTTTTGGATTTTCTTGCGCATGTAGAATATAGGGCAATCACGGCTGTCGGTGAAAAACAAGACACGGAAATTTCGAGTAAATAACAGGAAAAGGTGACTAGACTAAATTCTAAGATATATTGATGAATACATTGAAAGACAGGAGAAGAAGAAAAGGTCATCATTTGTAAAAAGGAAGTCTTTGCAATGAAAAGCAATTTTAACTTTCACTTTAAAACGATATAGGTAAAGACGGACATTATTCTTTCATCAGAAAATTAGCCAGCTAAGAGGAAGAGTAATGTCCTTACCATCTCGGGGATACAAGAAAGTTGAAATCAATCAATCAATCAATTAGTGCAGCAATAATGCAAAGCTCAGCACACACATACATGTTCAAGAAATTGCAAATTTAACGGGGGAAAAGTATTGATGTAAAATTCAAACGGATTTTACAGACTCCAGACAATTGGAACATCAGCAAAAATTCCAGATTCATAGCGTGTTCGGTAAACATAATTATTTTCTGACGGTTATATATTCGTCATTTCTCTGACGATGGCAATTAAAGCGGTCATATTAATTACTCATACTTTTATTTAATTGGGCAATCCCACAGTGTCAGCTAATGCATGGACTTTTCACATTTGCTCGTTCACGTAATAAGTTCATTATAATCTTCACAGTCTGATAGCTGGGAGGTATTTTAAAGGTTTAGGCTAATTGCACTCAACTGAGTTTGAAAACTTAATATCGAATCATTTTGTAGAGGATTTTGATAAAAGGTGTTTTTTTTTTAAACTTTATTATGAAATCTGGAGGGATATATTTGAACTTGATAAATTTTTCAGTGTTTAGATATACCATAAAATGGCAGCTGCCATCCTACCCCTTGAAAGACTACCTTTCTTTCTCCTATGAGCCGGCTAATGTATGAAAACGTTCCGTAACAGACCCTCCGATAATATCCCACGACGCTCAAATATTTCATAAAACCGCTTTCATACCTTTCAAGTATACTTGAAGAAAGTACCTTGTGTACAACTTCCCCCCCCCCCCCGCCCCCCAAAAAACAAAATGGGACAGGTATTTATCAGGGGATGGGCTGAGGATGAGATGGGAGCGGGCAATGAGAAAATCCATCTTCATCTGTCTCCTTTGCAGCATCTCGACTCAGTATGAATGTTAGCTATAATTGAGAGGAAAAAAACCCAAACCCAAACCAAACCAAGCTCACCTTGTGCACAAAATGTCCTCATGTAGGCTTCCCTGGCACCGTTGACATTGAGTCCAGAGTCTGGCAAACTTAACTTCTAAGGCACTCATCTGAGCAATCTAAAAAATGAGACAAACAAACAAGACAAAGGTCCTGAAAACAATGAAGTGGCTTCAATGACTATGTAAATGTTCAAAATGGTAGCATCAAAATTTTAACAATTATATTAAAAAGATGGAAGTCTCGAAATATGTACTTGATGTTTTTGATGTTTACCGTAACACGACTCTAGATGTGGTTAAAGGATTCCGAGGGTCATTTTCAGTTTCGATATGGCAATCGTGAGATGATGAGTTGGCATAAATTGATTGAAATTTTCTGTTTGACTACCACTTTTTTGGACAGAAACTCTCTGCGGTTCACTGTAAGAGCTTCTTAAAGGACTATTTTAGAGAGGTGAACAAGTTGGTTGGTTTATCACAATAAGTGGGCTTGATGGCATCGCTTGATGGCAATTGCCACGTCTCTCTTGGATTGGAAAAGTGCTACTAATGTAGTGACTAAATTTGAAATGTCATGTTACTCTGAATCTGGTGGGTTCTGTCGGTTAGTGGGTCATATCAAGGTTATGTGGGCTTCTTCATCACAGCCTGTGATAATGATAGCCATGTCTCTCTCTCGAAACAGGCAGAGGGTTCTTGTGTCAAGACAGAGGTAACTCTAAATCTAGTGGATTCTGTGCGCGGGTGGGTTACATCACAATAAGCGAGCTGCATCCCAGCAGGTTTTTAATTTACTTGTCGTTCCTGGAGTAGGAAGAGCTACTTGTGTATAAAATGGTTATATCACAGTCAGTAGGCTGCATAATACCATGGTATGATAGACAAGTCTTTCTTGGGTAAGGCAGTGATAACTTCATATTTAAAACAAATGTTGTTTATACAAAAGACTAAGTTTATACCTTCAATACAACATCAACAACAACCCTCATACCTACAATCACTAAGTTGCAAGTTTAGGTCAACAGTCTATAATCCAATTTGTTTTTTCCCCAAGATGACAGATCACCTTTGACATTTTAACTTGCAAATTATGTTTTTGTTGCCTTCATATTCTGGTATTTTTTTTTTATATATATATTATCATTCCAACAAGAGTCCAAACAATGTACAATTCATAATAACATATACTTTATGACACATTAGTCAATATTATCGACAACAACAAATAAATCATTAAACTTCAAATAAAGATTTCCACTTATGCCATTTGATATCAAAAGCATTTTGCTTACAATTAGTTTGATACATTTCTGGTAATATATTCTTGTAATTTGACCTATTTTAACTTTCAAGTACCTCTTTCACAAACAAAAGCCCCGATTTATTTTTTCTTCTGCAAACAAGAAGAGAAGACATAGTTTGACATCATTTCATCGTCAAGACATTTCTAATAAGGGTGACAAATTACAATTTATCGTTACCTCTTTCTGATAAATCTCGGATTCCTTTGTCTTGCAATAGGGACAGACCGCCGCATTATCTTTGTCCAACACAGCGTTACATCCGATGCACCTTTTCTTCTTCTTGGCAAACATCGTCAGACCTCCGATCTTGGGGGCCACGTAAGTCTTGACAAGTGTGTGCTCCCCTCCTGCCAGGGAAAATTTGTTTTTTTTTAAATAAGAAATAAAAACATCCGTTTCTTAATTTTATATGATGCATCATGTTCCATTTTGGCCGTCAAATCTAACACTTGTTTACATGAAAACCTGAGATAATTTCTGGAATAATTAAATATTAAACAATTCTGAAATTCAACTATGGGAAAGAAAAAATTCTCCAGGGAGACAAAGCTCACCTCAGCACTGGTGGTAGTCCTAATTTTTTTTTTTGTCTCATTTCCCTGAATATTGCAAAAAAGTATGTACAAAACAGGATGTACAAGACATGATTACATCTATTTGGTTGTCGTAGTGATAAATATTTAGTATGCAGAACTATGTGTTCATTTCAAGAAAAAAACAAAAAAAAGAAGTAAACCTTTAGTTTCCTTATTGCTCTATTTATGAAATATAATATGTTAATTATTGTCATATACAAAGCTAAAATACATATTCCATCAACACCAGGCAACAACAAAAGAAGAACAATTTTATATTTTGTGTGGATTTTTTCTTTTTTTTAAATTCTTACTTAGGAGAATTGCTTCAGCCTTGTTCTCCCCTAACACTGGATCAAAGATTCGAAGAAGTGGGCCCTTCAGTTGGTTCTCAACGTAGTACTTAGTATCGATGGGCAGACTGTGTTCTAACACATACATTGGATCCTGGAAAAAAATCAGAAAAGTTTGAGAGAAAGAGTTGCTTTTTAATCAATTTCTTATTCGATACATTTCGCAGGTTCTGCTTGAAGTGAGATTTCATTTGGTAATTTAGTCTCAAAGTTTGTCAAGGTGAAGGCGTGGTCGAGGTCAAGGTACGAGTGTCCGGCTCTGCAACCACTAGGTTCTGGTGTGGTGGAGGTCAAGGTACCAGTGTCTCAAACTGCAGCCACAAGGTTCTGGCATGGTGGAGGTCAAGGTACGATTTTTTGTCCCACTCTGCCAACACTAGGTTCGGCGTGGTCAAGGTACCAGTGCCCCACTCTGCAACCACTAGGTTTTGGCGTGATGGAGGTCAAGGTACGATTGTCCCACTCTGCTACCACTAGATATTGGCGTGGTGGAGATCAAGGTACCAGTGTCCCACTCTGCAACCACTAGGTTCTGGCGTGGTGGAGGTCAAGGTACCAGTGTCTCAAACTGCAACCACTAGGTTCTGGCATGGTGGAGGTCAAGGTACGATTGTCCCACTCTGCCAACAGTAGGTTCGGCGTGGTCAAGGTACCAGTGCCCCACTCTGCAACCACTAGGTTTTGGCGTGGTGGAGGTCAAGGTACGATTGTCCCACTCTGCTACCACTAGGTTTTGGCGTGGTGGAGATCAAGGTACCAGGGTCCCACTCTGCAACCACTAGGTTCTGGCGTGGTGGAGGTCAAGGTATGAGTGTGCTGCTCTGCAACCACTAGGTTCTGGCATGGTCAAGGTATGAGTGTCCCGCTCTGCAACCACTAGGTTCTCTGTTCAAACTCTGACTGGGAACTACATTCTCTTAGCCTAAATTCAAACTTGCAGTCTTCCATAGAATTGAAATTTATAGTTTGTGAGTTGAAAACTGTTCTTTTAATGGTTTTGGACTTTTCTCACCACTGCAGAGATGATGAATGGGCTAACCCTGCACCTGAGGTGTGACTATTAAAAGCCTGTCCTGTCATTCTCTGAACACTCTTCAAAAGAGATAGCTTGATATCAGCCAGTCTTCATCCAGATTCATCACATACATGCACAGGGTTTCAAAAGAGCCTTCTGTTACCTCCCTAAACCTTCCTCAAATAAACTACACCAAAAGATTGTAGATGATTTGTAGATCAAATTCCTATAAAGCATCCCTGGCAAACAGTTCCTTGGAATTTGGCTTTGACAGGGTTTTCACAGACATTTAGATTTGTAATATTATTACAGTATATATTTTGCGTGCTATTTTTGCATCATTGTAAAGGGTATGAATATTCATGAGTTTCTAATACCTGTGATGACTTACATTCACTACTAAAACCCTGTGAAAAAAGACAGACAGGTTGCTAAGCATATTACTGCAAACTCTCTTAAAGTACTACAGTACACTATCATATATACTATTAGGTGATGTGACACCTCACACTTCCAAAGGCCTGTTGCTAACGTTCTCTCTGTAAAATGAAACTTACTCTGCATGATTATATTGAAAACATATACACATATAAATATACATGTATATAGTTATACATATAAATATACATGTTTATAGTTATATATATACATATACATGTATATAGTTATATATATACATATACATGTATATAGTTATACATATAAATATACATGTATATAGTTATACATATAAATATACATGTATATAGTTATATATATACATATACATGTATATAGTTATACATATAAATATACATGTATATAGTTATATATATACATATACATGTATATAGTTATATATATAAATA
>JAIPMN010003839.1:0-29294 GCA_020650975.1 Apostichopus californicus | reverse complement strand
ATTAAAAAAAAAAAAAAAAAAAAAAATAACACCAAGGGATGAAAGGCTTCATATCTCTTTCATAATTTCATCAAGTTTTTGTTTGTTTTATCATTTGAAAGATCTCTTGAACAGGTCTCCTATCCAGCTATATAAAAAGAAACAAAATAACGGTTATATTGTTATGGGCGTACCATGCCCCTGCCCTCCCTCTCTCCCTCCCAAAAGCATGGTTGCCTAATCTGCATATTTGCATACATAATTAGCATAAATGATCATAACACCAGAAACTTTGAAATCACCAAATTTCTCACCTTCCTATCAATATATTCCCTGAATTCCACTATCAAGTTTATGAATAAACCACAAGACCCCTTTGCCCCTGGGTTGTCTATTTGAGAGGGTAAATTGTTATTATTTAAACATTATGAACAATCGTACGTGGGACCCTCAATCATTACCACGAGTGTATGATATACTTTGTGGATTCAAAACTGCTGGTAACATAAAATAACATTTTCTGAAGAGAAAAAAAAATTGCTCATAAAGATATGTACTTGTTTGGTTGTAGTCCTACAATTAAATTTTAACATTTATCTGATAAAACATGATTTATTGCAATATAAGTCATTTCAACTTAAGCCAAATAACTCCACAGAAGATGATCAGGCACTTTTGCCTTCTGGCTGTAGTGCTTAAACTCTACGATATCATTATAAAGATACCTCGAGCGTAAGAAAAACTTGCGGACATTTTCCTTGGCTGTTGCTCATCCTGAAAACTTCCCTATACTTTTGTAGAGCATTTCTTTATTGTAGGAGGCATCAGAAATTGCTTCACCAGGCAACTGTATATTCGAATCCTCTGATCAAATGACGTCAGTGAGACACCTCACAGACTGTAAATAATGCAATGCCAAGTGGCACCTTTTTTTCTGTGAATTTCTTCTTCTCTCTCCTTCTATTTTTTAGTTTTTGTGATCGAAAGTCTTTATGTCAATCCACCATTCTGTATCGACTATAGATCAGGTTACACTTCTCACCTTGGCTGAGGGCAGGAAGAAATTCTCTTACATAATTGGGGGGAATTTTGACTGAGATAAGTAAGCTTTCAGTTAATAGTGCCTACTTGTTACTATATAGCAGAGAGTGACTGCGTACATATGTTCTGTATACTATCGGCCTGGAAGGCAATTATTTTTACAACGCTACTAAGCAGATCGACACATGCTTGTTGGAGAAGCCGAGCGAATGGCTTGTAACCCACAATTGTTGTGAGGTTGCTATGCAATTTATGCTTTTTAGCTCATTTTGGAGGGTTGTTTTTATTTGGAAGACCATTTCAGATATGGCAAAACTGTGGATTTCTCCTGCATGAACTATCCATTTCATACTTTGGCCAGCCAGGTGATAAACCCAAAACTTCCCAGCTGGTAGATCTTCGATTGCTTCTAATGCCCCCACCAACCAAATATCCACTCGCCCATAGAACTAATACAGAGCTGTAGTAAAGCTTTAATTGAAAGCTAAGCAGTGCCTCTGCAGATTCCAAGTCATGGCTAGGTTTCTACTTCTCATTCAACAAATTGGATTTCTCCTCCCATAAATGTAGGAGAATAAATCTGGATTTGACTTATTGGCAATTATCTTTATTGCCCCCAGATATACTAGAGAGAAACAAATGTTGACATTTTCGCTCTTTTGTTTATTTTCAGAAAAGGTTTTTAGTCAGTGAGGTGTTTTCCTGATTAAAGGGACAGTATGTAAATGAAGGGATTGTGTATACAGAAGTATCTGTCAATGCCATTTAAGTGCACAAATAGGTTGTATAGATGGGTCAGTTGGCATTTTACCACATGGAAACAGAATGAACACAACGGTGCTCACATAAGTTAGGACTGTCCTTGTAATTTTAGCTCTGTCAAGAAGTTGCCAAGAATGGATTTGAAATGTTTTCTTAAATATTTTTGCATATTTAATCACAGATACATTCCATTTAATAAATTTGTCGTTCAATGTATGGGAATAATGGGGAATATTAGAACTGTCAGGAAATAACTCTAGGAATCTTTGAGCAAGTTAAAGTATGCTAAATTTAAAGGCAAATACAGGTGGCATTTTATTTGTATGCCAAAATTTTCAAGATAATATATCTTTTATCGAAAAAACTATTCAGTATTTAAAAAAAGATAGGCCTAATAATTCTACTCCTACAGTCTAAAATGTTTAACATTCCTTTTGGGTTCATCTGTCACTCTATACTGGTACTATGCCAGAGTGTAAAAGGCGGTGACATTTGAAGCAATGAGGCTTAGCAGTTGGGAGGTTCGGGTTCAATCCGCGGCCGGGTCATAGTGAGTTGAGTTTTCCATCCAAGAGCAATCAATGATTTTCCCATCTGAAATGACTCTCTAACTTGAAAAGATCCCAAAATTTGAGTTAAAATGTTGATATGGAAGCCACCTGACATGAAAGTTGTAATCCATAAGTCCTTGTGGGCTTCTCCCACATTCGTGGTCACCTGAAGTCTCAATTTACCTGTTTGCTGATGATTTTTGGAAAACAAACTTCCGAAGTTGATTCATTGTTTTTTATTCTAAATGCACTCTGACCAGGTTGGTTTAAGCTGTGGCAAAATGTATTTTCTGTTGCCCTTATGGTGCGAACTGTAAAATCCCTGTGACCACCCATGTCAGCATGTTCTTTACAGACACATAAACAAAAATAGTTTACACATGCGGCCCGATCAAGATTTTAACGTAGTCCTATACTTGTATCGTCCACTTTTGACAATTCCATGGAGGAAACATCTGAAACACTTGTTTCTTCACTGCAACGAAAGGAAATGACACAATTTTGCAAGGTACATCGGTAAGACGGAAAAAAAAGATACTATTCAAGAGAAGGGACCTATGACAAGCTAGCCACGAAAGTGAAAGTAGTCCTAGGCCTAACGGTTGTAAACAAAACAGAGAGATTTGATTGGCGCATGATCTGTTGGGCAGGGCTTGCAAATTTTGATTGAAGTTTGTAGAATCTACGGACTTGTTAATAAATCTAGCAAATTTTATTCAGCTCAAAACTTTTAACGACAGATAACTCAACAAAACTAATGAATATTGATATGAAAATTGCATACAATGAAGTCATTTTCACTGTGCTTTTAGTGCAGTAAGCTGGAAAGGTCAAAGTTAAATTTGGCAAACAAGTACTGAGACTAAAGCTTTGTCAGTCATGCTGTACTTCGTAGGTTTAGTAAAACTATTTAAAATTTGGTGATGAAATGCAAGGAACCCCTATAAATGCATAATATAAAGAGCAATTATAAACAAAAAAGCATAAATTACAATATCAATGGATGTAATTAGTGAAAGACTTATTTTCATTAGTCTAATTGTAAAGCTTGTCATTAGTAACTTTATTACTTGAGTAACATTAGCATCTATAATACATCTACATAGAGAAGGATGTCAGAGGTTTTTATTGGATGTTCAATTCCCAGCTTAGCCATTACATTGGTGAATTTTTCTTCCAAGAGCAATTCTAGACTTCTATACTCAATGTATGTTATTATTAGAAAATGAAAATTGGAAGAAGTCATGTTTCATTGAAACCTAACATCTTGGGAGAAATACATCAAATGTACCTTAAGTAATTTTCTAGACCTCTAACCTCATCTTCTATTATAGATGAATGTTGGAATGAGTAATTTTGCTCTTAAAGCTAATATCTGGGAAGAAATTCATAAAAAGTAACTTTAATACAAGTATTAACTTAAAGATATAAGATAGACCTACTTTTAAAATATAGAAGGCTATCAGAGGTGATATAGTGTGTTCAATTCCCAGCTTGGCCAGTGGTATATTGGTATATTTACTTCTTTCCTCGCTTACCTGTCTCCCCACAACATTAGCACCTCATTCTACCGTGTCTAGTATGCCCTGGTAATCTTCTAACACTGTGCATCCTCAGTGACCGGCGATCCTTCCGGTCAATGCCCTTCCTTCTCATTCTACCATCCAAAGTGTTTACTCATGCGTTTTCGTAGTGGATTCAAATCTTTCGAAAACTGCCCGGATTACATTGGATTATTATACCTACAAGACATCCTTTAGGATTTCTAAGCGTTTCAACAGCCTATTACAGCCTGATAAGTATCCTTTTCTTATAGGGAAGGGAGTTTGGGGGCTGTTTTTAGTGTGCAACTCACGCCCATGTGTTCGTTTTTTATTAGCGTAACGTTATTTTCTCAGGTAGTAGTTCCGCGAAACTACTTCGTGCATTCCGCCTATTTCACACTATCGTCCAAGAGCAATTCTTGACCTATCCTATATGTCATCGTGGCAAACACTGTATATGTATGTCTGTAGCAATCAGTGAAAGTCCTTCAGGGACATGTATTGTTTGAAGTCATATTCAAGTTGCAGTTTACTATAAATTGCCTGTCCCAGAGATTCAAATCCCATGTTTAAAACCCAGCAGGGACCAATGTTCTTGACATCTTTGTAAGTGTTGCTCTTACAGATTGTGGACGTAGCCGTATTTGATTTGTGGACGTAGCCGTAGTTTGAGCAAACTGGAAACAGCTTATTTACGTTCTTTCATTGGAATGGAAACAGCTTACGTCTGTTTTTCTCTTTCGCCCTTCAGCAACTGCCCTCACATCCCTTCAGTGTTTAGCAAGCTGGATTAATATTGTATATATTCAAGGAGCTCAGAGGGGAGTCGTCTTGTTTAGTAGAGCAAATCCTGTTCGACTTTTTTTTTAGAACAGATTAATAAATCATCGCAAATGACAAGAAGTGGCTTTTGTTTTGAGCAAAAAAAGTTTTCAAGATCGGTTTGCAATGAGGCTAAATTTTTAACGATACCGAAATGCGGCAGATATTGCAAATATGGGCCGATACCCGACATCGTAAACAATTATTGCCGCAAAACTACTGGTAGCAGAAATGGAATAAGGGAGGTGGATCATCTTGAATGTAGAGTACAGGTGTGAGTCTGTAGTACAGTATACACTATATCCTATAGTGTATAGACTCTGTAGTACAGTAGTTTGACGTACAAGAATTAAAGGTGGTGCATGCTCATCTGTGGTATTCATAAAGTACACTGATACAGGCCCATGTTCAGCGAATAATTTTAGTGTTCACATTTTTGTGTAGCAGTTTAAAGCTTTATTTCTCTTAGAAATACTGAAAATAATAAATCTTTGATTGATCAGTGTACACAAAACTGCTATGTTTGTGCAGTATTTGCATTTGTACACAGTTTGCTGATTTGTTTGCATAGCAGTTTGATAAATTGCAATTATACTAGATAATTTATTCCCTGGATGTAAGACTTTCTAGCTACAGTATTCTAAGGTTGATGTTTAAAATAATATTATGACAAAATTAAAACAGCCTGCATCCCTGGCATTTGAATGTAATTTTACATGTATCGTTATTGATTGTAGCTGTCTTTATGATGATGCTAACTTACAGCATGGCTAGTGAATTATTTGCACTTCTGGGCCGGCTGGGCTGACATTCACGATATGTGCTGTTCTGTTAAAACTTGTTAATCAAAACAGTCATCAGTAAGTTTTAAACTGGAAATGGTATCATGACTTACTGATATATGTATTAAAATTCTATACAAGAGGTCACTTTTTTGTAGCACTCATGATCTTGTAACAATCTTGCAACAATGTTTGTTTATTGGTTTGACTATTGTCAACATTTAGTCTAAATACTACAGAAAAAGTCGAATGTGTTTGAAAATGTCATTACTTTTCATTTTTATTGTATGTGAATACTAATATATATATATGAGAAAGTATCACAGTGGCAACATTTTTACATGGAAATGGAAATTTTTTATTATGAACTACATAGTTATTAATAATCATTGTTCGTTTAACCAAATACAAGAATCTTTAAGACGCTTTAAAAATCGTAAATTTTTGATTTATTTGAAATTATAGAAACTCTACTCAATGTAGTTTGATTAGTTTTAAATTTACAGATCCAGGCCTAGAATTTCACAATTTTTAGCCACTCGGCCAAAAACATGTCAATGCATGAAGATTCTACAGGCTAAAACAGTCCAATTCCATCTTGCATTATCCTTGAATAACTACAAAACCAATCATTATATATGTTAATTTGCACAGTTGGCAGTAAAAGTGCATTTTTCTGGCAAACAGTAAAATTATACAATGGCATTTATAGCCAGTATTCTAAAATAGGGTGAATTTTTTGAGGCCTAGATAAAATAGATTTTGTAATGTTGTAGTTTGGCAGAGACCGGTGTAGTATGTGCACATTTCATTGGTCTACCAAGGTACAATAGGATTTGTTTGTATTTTTAAGAAACTGGTATATAGCTGTTGTGCAGATAAATTCCTATTTATAAATATATACTATAGGTAGTAATTTATCACATTTGTTGACTAGTTTTCAATTATACATACTTATAAATCTACATTTTGATAGTTTTGGCATCGGCAGATTCTCTAGTTTGTACACATTCTTCTGGTCTACCAGGTTACAGCAGGGTCTTCCTCCTCTCTGAATGGATGAGATTGTGAATTATCAAATATTAGCTATAATAATGCTTAACCAAGCATTAAGTGATTATTCTAAGAACTCTGTACTTTTTTTGGTTCTCTGCATGCATGCATGCCTGCATGCTGCCCAAGAATCGTTTGGTCGTGAAAGCCAAGGATATTCGTAAAACCTCGTAGACGCATCTCTCTAATCATGCCGCCGCGTGAATAAAAGCTTAATGCACATCGTAAGTCGAGATAGGCTGCGTCGCTAACGGAAAAAAATATGGATCAATATAGTGAAGCAGCTGTAGTAATAATAGCTTGGGATATGATTTAAGCCGTGAAGATCAATATAATCCCATTTGATCTGCTTGCAGGACAGTTTCAGGGACGAACGACACAGAAGGAATTATTCCACTTGGCTTTCACGCTTTTCCTGTACATAGTTGCTGTGATTCTTACAAGGAAAACTTGTTTCCATTTGGGGTTCGTAGTATTGACTGCGCGTTGTGTAAAATTCTGTTGGGAAATCACATGTATGAATATTGCAATGGCTGTAACAAGCAAGCATTTACAGATGGTTTTATCCAATTTTGTATTTACGGTTGGTTGCTGGTCGTAAGGAGAGAGAGAGGAAGAGAGAGAGAGAGAGCAAAATCTAATCAAAACTTGGCATAATTATTTATTGCTATTTGTAAATGCCTGTTTGTTCGATGTTATCCCCCTTCGCATATTGAGTCATTTCACACGTTTCATGGTGACGAGTCGAATGTGTCACAAATTTCGTTCGGCATAAAAATAAGTGGAGCCGGCGTTCCATGCATGCTTATAAGCTTCTGAGAATGACAAATTTTCCACGGAATATTTATATCTAATGATTAGGAAAGTATGGATGAATTGGTTTTATGATGAAACATGTTTGGGTGATTCACCATCATATAATACTTAGATACTGGGAATAGTTTTGTGTTCACAGTTAGTAAATTTTGAAGGCTCTTATACAATGGTTCCTGTATACATGACTGCGTTAATACATCTTTTGCACTGTACAGAATTAAATTTGCCCATTTAACGTTTGCTATGCGATACTGGATAAATTATGCCCTTATATAATATTTACATATTAAGTAACTACATATATGAATATCTATAGCAGATGAATATATGTACGTTTTAAGATTAGTGTTTGAGGAATTCCAATATTCTCTTCATAATTTAATTGTATGCAGAGAATAATTTTGTGTTATGTTTCTACATCATATAAACTAGCATGGAAAGATTTTACAAGTAAGCACTCCACTTATTAAGTGCTTGAGTGTGTGAATTGTGAAATGACAGTTTAATTGAAATGGGTGTGAGTGAAGAGTGTGTCATATTTCAGCATGCTTATATTAATGGGGATCTGCAGCGTTACAAGTGAGGGCGCTGTCACATTGGTCCTAACAGTGCTGTAGATACAACTTTACTTGACTTGGATACAATTTTACTGACGCTCAAAGCTTAAAGTTTAGTTGGACGTGATAAAAAAAAAGAAACACCTCAACGAAGCTTTCTGATTGGTTTATGTTAAGTTGCCAAACGAATCGTGGGCAACAGGTCGTCGCTATAATGTTTTAGTTTTGAGTGATGAAAACCGTGTGTCGAATATGTCACACTATGTGTGCATTAGGATATTGGCTACTTTGTCCAGAAATGTCCATCAGAGATTCCTGAAAGAAGTTCTCAGTGGTGTTAGAGATTGCAGAGACTGGAACTAGAAAGGATGGATATGATAATGCCCTCTGTTAATTTTGGGCATTTAGGGCATGGAGATCCTAATTGTTGTACCACAGAATGCAATAACTCATGTATTAAATGACTACCATCTTCTTATAATATGACCAGTCCAAAATTGGGGAAAGGTGGTAAAGACACTTACCAGTAACAGTTTTACGATCCTTCGTCTATCAATATTTTTGTTATAGCCTTTGAAAAACTTTATCGAAGGTGTGCATCTCTTACCATCTTCTATGGAGGTGTAGGGTGAGGGAGTAGTAAATGGTGTAAAGGAATTGTAAATATACTGTGACTATTTATATATGTATATGATAACACTATGACACGTTGCGATTTTGGAAACACAGTACATACAGTAGCACTTTCTAATTATTTTTTTTAAAGCTTTATGATAGACTATTTTTAGTGATGGATCTCTTAAATGCAATTAATACTCGCGATAAAAATCATCGGTCGGGCGGTTGTAAATACATGTCGTCACTCTACTTAAGAGATAAGAGCAAACTTCCATTTCCCACGTCGTATTATCCGAGAGAAAGATTACGTCCATCTGATTTCACTCAGTCCTGCATTTATTGAGCCTTAGACGCAGGTACAGAAATGGCGAGAAATATAACAACATTATAAACTTGGCAATATCTTTTGACATTTCCTTCCGTCCTGCTCGTTTGACCTTCTTCCCAGTCTGCCTCTATGCCCCGTACTACAGCTCTACGCTACGTATACGCTCGATATTACTGCGTAAATCAATACATCCTTCACCCCGGGAAACTTCATTCAGCTGTAATATACGGTACTGATCCTGGCAGCTATTTGAGTAACGTTAATAACCTTGCTTGGAGATTTAGCAAACGGATGCCTCTAGAAATCAATAGCAGACTGCACAAAAATGGGAGTTTGAGGTTGGTATTAATGAACTCAAGTTTTTTGCCTCTCGATTTTGGCCGGGAAAAGATGGCGCAATCGAAGAGGGGGTAAACATATCGCTGTAACTGAAATCTGCTAAGAATAGATTCATGAAGAAGAGAGTATGATAAGTTTACTTTAATTGTGAAAATAGAATAATTTTTTTTTTTATCTGGGTCACCCTTTGGATACATTGAATCCAATTTTCTCACTAATCGAAGAGGCGTTGAAAGGCAGTATACTGCAGAGGTATAGTACACACTGGAATATAGTACTCTAAGTGCTGTAACATTATCCATATACAGTAATGCATATACAGTAGCAAATATTAAGTTAAATAGACATCCGTATTCTGTGGATTCAGTGAAAACTTAATATTTGAGGCAGCTCTTTTTATGTTTGTGGTCAGAATTTTATCACAACTACCAAGTGTTGTTCGAAGTAATATTCCACTTGATCAAATGAAGACACTCTCATAAATTTGCATTTTGCATTAAAAAAAAAATATGCATTGGAAAAGCTCATCAAAACCTAAAAAAATGAAAAAAACTGCTGTGAATTAGTCCTTATTATGTCAGTGAACTAACGAACTTACCAAAAGTTTGTAAAGGCAAACCGTATTTGTGAAATATGACGCCACATTTGTGGAGTAAAGTTGTTCACTGCAGTTGTCATTTTAAGATAATATGTAACTTGTCAACATCCTTTAATCACAATTTACAGACCGTCGAATTTAATGCCTAAATGGGGTCCGCAAACTCTGATACTCATGGCCAAGGATCTTCCATGGGGACTGTTCCAAGACCCACCAGACCCCCTTTCCCAGAGCTACCTTAGACTATGGACTTGTTGTCAAAAAACAAGAAAAATAGCTTAATTGATATCAGTGAACAAGCTCCGAAAAGTAGATCAATTTTTCGACATCTGGAAAAGTCCTGGGAAGATATTTCCAGACCCATTTTTGGGGTTGCACACCGTAGTTTTCAGAACTTTCGTTCTACAGTAGTAATACTCTTTTTTTCCACCATTATAACATGCTGACGAGGACCGTTCTTCGGTGCATCTGTACCAAACGCAGGGAATAATGTTTTGTCGAAAATTTTGTGTAGCAGTTTCAAAGGATCTGAACTTTGTCTCTTATTAAATACTACCGTTCCCATGCACAAAATACTGCTATGCATCTTGATGTGAAACGTATCAAAATTTGTCAAAAATAAATTTACCCTTGTACTCTATTTTCTAGCAGCATTTTGCGTTCTAATGTTGATAAATGTTTTGATACTGGCATATCTATACTGAAATCACATAAATTATGCAATCCATTGACTTGACTAGTCAAGATTTATTGCCTGGCGCTGTGTGAGGCGACAGCCATATTTGTTATCTCTCTGAGTTACTGTGGATTATTACTCATTTGGGTTTATTGAGTTTATTTGATGAAAACTACATCAAACTGTGAGTAATCATTGGATGAAAAGATTACGTATGTATTTTTTCACCGTGTAGAATTTATCAGCGGTGGTGTACTTAGTGACAAAGTATGGAAATAGAAAAAAAGTGACTATTGCACTTTTCTGGTGTGTTATAATCCACCTTGTGAATATCACTTCCGCGAGACTTTGCAATTTTGCACGTTTAGTTATAGTGCTGTGGGCGAGTTTGATGGGACAATCTATTTCTGGGATTATATCAAAGGTCTGTGGCTATGGTTGGATGTGATGTTACGCCAAGTGTTATCTAACCGTGAGAGAACATCACAGGTTCAAGATCCATCATTCAGCATTGTCGTGATATCGTTGACTAGCTCTGGAAACTATGACACAGAAGACTAACCTAGTGTATATTACACTGAAGAATGACGGTGACCATAAAGATAAACCCGAACGAGCCGTCCGGTGCTCGAACAACAGTATATCTATGCAAGCAAAGTTCTTCATTGTATACGTGAAAGAGTTCAAAGCAACAACCCTCTGAGGAAGTTGCCTCCTGCAGGGGTTTTGTCTAAAGATCGGGACTTTTAAAGTTCAATAGGAGTAGGAAGAGGGGCAAGAAGGGAGGTATCAAATTTTATTGAGAGCAACTAAATGGGAGGTATGAAATATAATGAGAGCAATCACCCAAATGAAAGTAGACTGGAATAACCTTATTAACCTAATTAACATCTCAAGAAGACACAGAGATTCAACTACACAAGGAACTTTTAAAATTTGTCTGATTGACGTTTGATCAATTAAAAACAAGGCTTAACTGATTCGGGACTACTGTACATCTTGAACGGTAGGTTTGATGTAGGGGTAATCTGTGAGACGTTGATTTCCAATTCTGGCATAGATAAGGCAGGGTGTGCTTGTTGTAAACGGTAGGTTTGAGGTACGGTGATCAGTTAGATGTTGATTTCCAATTCTAGCATAGATAAGGCCTGGAGTGCTTGTTGTGATCTAAATACTGTAGCAGCGGCTGAAGTGTCCTCTTATCCAATAGATCGGGAAGGAAAGGTGGTGGCTGAGCAGTTTCATATACTGTAGCCCGGATAGAATCAATACTTTCTATAAAGCTGGTAAGAGAACTGACATCATGTCAGTATGCCATCTGGGAAGTTAAGGCTTAAACCACCATTCTTAGTATTATTGGGGGGTATATAGACCTCCTTACTCAAAATTGAATAAAAGTACCATCAGACTATTTATTGATGATATAACAGAGGTATTAACAAATGCAGTGGTGGCACATAAAATTTACTTCGCTCCTCGCTTACCTGTCTCCGCACAACCTTAGCACTCTCGTTCTACCGGGCCTAGAATAAACTGGTAACCTTCTAACTCTGGAGATTTTAACATACCTGTCAATGCCACTCATGAAAATTAAATTTGGATCAATATTATCAGTCATGCTGGCATGGGGGTTTTAGCAAGTTGTTGATCTTCATACACATAGCGACGGTCACACAGTGGACCTAGTGTCTACGGAAACAAACTCCAAGCTTATTAATCCCCTCCTGTGTTTATGGTCCAATCTCATCTCTGATCATTGTTCTGTGGAATACATGATCAATATACTGTACCTAAAGAGCACATAGGAAGGAAGATCCACTACCTGTGTACCGTAAACTTCAAACAGTCAACCCTTTCAACTTTATAAGTGGATTCAAAGGCATACTAGACACGGTAGAATGAGGTGCTAATGTTGTGGGGAGACAGGTAAGCGGGTCACTCGTAAATATATAAACCAGTATAAAGTTTTATCATTTCTGTGCCAAATATGGATATTATGTATTATTAATTTATTTGTTTTGCCACAAAAGTACAAAGTGGAGGGAAGTCTTCCATAAAGCTTAACAATGTGGAAGACTCCCTGAAAAAAAAAAAAAAAAAAAATATATAAACACATATACATAAATATAAATACAAACTAAATGTTCAATATATATATATATAGTAATTACATACAGGTATAATGGATATTGTGAGGATATTGGTATAGGGATAAGGGTATTGCGAGTTTGTTAGATACCCTTCATCAAGACCCACTTGGTTGTGGTGCTGGATAATCACGCTCCAGAAAGAACTAAGTTAATACAGGTAATCCCAGCAAGGACCCCCAAACCTTGTTTTTTTACCGAGATTAAAGGAGATGGAAAGAACTTGTCTCAAAAGGGAATCGATGTGGTCAGAAATCTAAGGAGAATCACCAACTGGGAAGCTTTTAAAGTTATCAGAAATAACTACAATAATTTGTTAAGGTATCCAAAGATGAGCATAATATCAGACAAGGTAGAGGGGGGCGTAAGGGAAACATCAAAGAACTTAACAAATTAGTCGGAAAACTTAACTGGGACAAGATGTGAGGTTCCCATGCCTCGGGGGAAAGGCTGAGGAGGAGTTGGGGGCAAATGACATTGCTGATTTGCTTTATGGACAATATACAGAATATACGCAAAAACTTATCGAATAAAGAAAAGTATGGACCAGAATTGTCAAACGTTCCACTTCTAGACAAACTTACACCATCATCTGAGGACGATGTAGAACGAATCATTATGAATATGCAGTACTAATCCTGTGAAAGTGTTATAGTGCAAACATCCTTCCTGAAAATAGTGTTAATTACCAGTTGTGTTGCCAGTAATGACAAAAATATTGAATACTTAATTGGGACAAGGTAAATTTCTCCAGAAATGGAAGACGGCAATAATTAAAAAAATTATTGAAAGGCCTAGTCTTGAATTTGTTGCAAAAGTTGTGGAAAAAGCAGTGCTATCACAGTTCAATCAACACTGAGAGCAAATATTCTCATACGCCTGATTATCAGTTGGCATATCGTAGGAGCTATATAGTCGCGAAACGGCTCTGGTGAAAGTGGTATTAAAGTAATACGGAATACGGAGAATCAAAAAGTGACAGTCCTCATAGCAGAGCTAGTGATTTAAGCGTTGCATTGGACACAGTGGACCATGACAATTTGATAAAGGTCCATTATGCAAAGTTTGGTCTGGGTTGATAAAGCTTTGGGTCGGATTGATAGCTATCTGAGACCTAGAAGGCTGTGTTGAAGTTGTGAGAAGTTGAAGATGAAGTGAGTTGAAGTTGAAGTGAGAAGAGTGAGAATTTGTCTGGTCGTCGCATGCTTCCATTTTCGGTTCCGCAAGGTAGTTGTGCTGGCCTGGTTCTGTATTCATGTTTACGCTGCTATAATTCAGGAGGTGATTCCTAGGACGGTTGATTTACATGGTTTTTTGTGGATGATCATGCCTTACAACTGGCTTATGATCCTACGGCCGAGTCCAGAGAGAAGGAGGCCGTCCAGATCATTGAAGGACTCGGTAGTGACATTATAAATGGATGGATGCCAACAGGTTCAACATAAACTCATCGAAAACAAGGTTCATTCAACTTGGTTCAAGATGGAAATTTGTCCGAATGGAAGCTGGTTGAAATATGTGTGCATGGTGAAATAGTGAAAAGGTCACAGGAAATTAAATACTGAGGAACGTGGGTTGATGGAGTCATATCACAAATAATGTAGTCTAACAGCAATGTGGAGTACATACATAATATCAATTAGATTCGGCAGTACTGTATGTTACTTCCGTTCATGACTCTCCCTTTGAATTTTCAAGAGACAACTTAAAACATTTCTGTTTGATTCCTACTTTATTTTTTTCCGCCTTGGTTTCCTTTGTCTCTTTCCTACTTTGTAAAGTGCTTTGAAACGCTGTATTAAGCGCTATATATTAAAGTGTAATTTATTATTATTATTATTACACACGACGCATGTGCAACTCTCATGTCTGACATGATGCTGTCACACTTATATAATTATGTTAAAAGCTATATTCATTGGTTTACCAGATTGGGAATTATTAAACATGCATCTTCAAAGAGTGCATGCAGAACATTGCGGCAAAAATTGTGCTAAATAAACACAAATATGACAGTAGTAGGGATTGTCTTAAAAAACTACGTTGGCTCCCAATAAGATTGCTAATTCAGCATATCGTCCTCACTTAAGCGTAAAAATATCTGAACAAAAATGGCACCTCGCTATCTGCGTAAACTCTCGTAACTGGGACATATAATCAGATTATATATCAATGACTATTAATTCCTTGGACGAGACGTACAGTGAGACATTTGCTGCATGGTCTTTTAGTGTTTAATACTGTTTATGGGCCCAAAATGGTGGAATGATTTACCTAATGATATTAAAAACTCTCAATCCGTGGATTCTTTTAAACCTCAGCTTAAATCAAACCTGTTTGAAAGGTTTGAAGATACATTCTTTATCTTATTGTATAATAGGGATTTTTGTGTGTATTTCTTTATCTTCTTACTATTGTACAGCGCATCTGAAGAGTTTATGATGGTGAATGCACTTTATAAATTTATGGATTCGTATTTGGGTTTGAATCCGTTGACTTGGCTGACTCAGTTTTATTGCAAGTCATGTCAGAACAGTAAAATTATTAAAAAGTTTGCTATTGGAAAGAACTTCAAAGAAGGTTAATACTTTCATAAAACTGCATTCAAGTGAAATAATGTTGATAACTAAATGTAATCTTTGATTCATCAGTATAAATTAATTTTCATTTGGTGACAAAAAGTCGGGATGATGTTTTAATATGATAAAATGCAAGTTTGCAGCCTTGTTTTAGAGTAAAAAGCAGTGAGTAAATTGTCCCACATCTGCAAATCAGCTCAAAACGCTACTTTTACGAAAATATTGCATCACTTTGTTGAAGTGGTAGCAATAGTTTTCAAGACCTGTAACATCTGCACTGAATTCATCAGGAGAGACATTTACGATCAGTGTGACGTCTGTAATCGTGTTTGACAATTATTGCTATACTTTATATGAGATGAAAAATTGGTAGGCATGTTTAGCTTTCATGTAAACATGACTAAAAGTAATTTTTGAAATATTGATGTCACTGTTTTCCTGAGGTCACTCAGGTTCTTAAATGTCACATGTCAGGCTGGAAAATCCCTTCCAGGTGATGATTTATTTGTACCGGACTGCAACATTTGTATGTACATTAATTTCCCAATCAGTTTATTGCTGTTGACATAATTGTGATTTATGTATTTCCCAAAATTTTGGTCAGTCAGACACTTCAGATTAGCATAAAAAAAGGGAATTTTTCTTGTATGAAGGTCAAGGCTAACCGTTAGTCATTGGTAACTTGTCACACCCGCACCCCACGGTATGCACAATTGAAACTAGTCTCTCCTAGGGCACTACTGCAGTGCACCATATCTACATGCCCCCCCCCCCCCGGAGGGATGACCTTTAGGGTCCAGCCACAACCCGGGCACACACAACTACGCTCAAGTTACCTCCTAAGTCCCAATTTGTACATCTCGGGTGAAGGAGAAGCAATTGAGATGAAGATGATCCTAACATATCCAAATTCACGAAGTAGTGATCTGGGCCAGGAACCAATCTTGCAGTCCATGGATTGCAACTGCATTGCCTATAGCCATTGATGGACGCTAACACTCAATCACTCCTACAAGAAACAAAGACAAAAAACTCATTTTCCCCCGTTTTTATTATTTGTGCACATTGTTGAGCTCTTCTGTACATATGATAGCACATTATGTTGTGACTGCTAAGAGTGCCTCTTATAGTGCTCATAAAACCATCTCTATTTTATGTTGTGAAATGTCAGAGGCACTTTATCAAATCTATGCATACTTTTTACCCTGTTTCCTAGAGAAAAGAAAAGAAATTGTCATTCACATTGAAAGAAAGTGACATTCCTAATGTACATACAGTAGTAGGAAATTCGTTAAGATACAAATCGTTCTCCTCTGTCTGTGGGAGCAAGAAGTTTTCAATAAATCCTACTAATTATCAAATAGATTAAACGGTAAGATCGCATCGCTGAAGAAGGTACATTAGTGGCTGTTTGATCTCCATCTTTCTAACAGCGCTCGTCAAATATGAGAGAAAGGATTAAAAATTCCCTCGGAGGAATTAAGTAGAGGTACTTCTGACATTTGCAAAAAAAACTATGGATGTATGAATAGCAGGTCTGTATTCTGGAAGGGAAACAAATGGATTCATATCTTTAGGACTTTTTTTTTGTCAAATAGTTTTGTATTTCCAAAAAGGTAAGAAGAACCTGACATTTTGAAGGTAGCAAGATTTTCCTTAGAGGCGAAGGTTTATAAAAGACTGAAAGATTTTGACAAAGTTATTTGGACAAAATGTACAGACCTACATTTGGAAATAAACACCCTCACTTCCTCTCCCCTCCCTCCAAAAAAGGGCTATAATCTGCTAATGCATATGAGGCAAGAACCACATCCCCTCACTTACATGTCTTCTCACAAGCATGTCACCCTGACTGTACCATTTGTTAAGTGACTTGCCACTTCCTGTGACTCAAAGCATAGATTATGAAACATACTGACTTGTCAAGTGCCAGGAATTTTTTCCGAGTCTCTACAGGGTTATAGCAGTGCAAATTTTTGAAGGATTTTTTTTTCTGGTCGTCCATCGGATGACCAGGCCCTTCATCTTGGTCGTCGGAACTGCAGATTTGCTCATCTGAAAAACTGCAGCCAAGTAAATGACGACCCAGTGTATGTCACTGTAGGAGGTACACTGTAGGAGGAGAGATGTGTAGGTTGAAGAATAGAACACCAGCTTTTAGTGGGTGATACCAATTTATCGTTTTACCTATTTGTGCGGTATTTAGTTACAATGCCATTTGAATTTCTTGTAAACAACCAGTTGTCTGCCAGACAACCTCCACGGCTAATTTTGGTCTATACAGTCCGAACAGATATTTTGGCTCTTTTGGACAACTTAGACTACCATTAAAAAGTTTTCTCTGCATGGTTATAGTAACTGTCTTTACCGTGGAGGGATTTTAGAAACTGTTTCTCACTCATACTGTACAGTGTCTCTCCGTTGTGCTTTCCCATTTCATGTCTTGTACTATCTCAGTCATTTTCGCCAATCAAAACTGTTCGTCTGTGTGTGCATACTATAGTTGTGGTTTTGTACTTGGATATCATATTACATACTGTAGCTTTGGAGTTGGTCCGCAGTTTTGTGGGTTGTGATCAATGAATTGCTGCCTTTCAAAATGTCATACACAATATCTATATTTAAATATTGTTGATTTTCTTGAAACTTTACAAATTAAATGCAGAGTGTCCTACATTTCTTGCGATAATTAGCATGAAAGATAATTACAAGCATTAATTAACACCAACTCAAGTACAATGGGAACTTTCTTTACAAATAATAATGTAAAGAACTACATACTTTGACTATCGATCTTGAACGAGTCACTGGTCGACAAAATAATTTTATTTTTCTTATTTTCCCCTCATTGAATAGAAACCTTGGTGGATGCGTATAATCTGAGCAGACTGACATCATTCTAGAATCTATCTAATCGAACACGGCAGGAATTGGCCACCCCTCTCTCTTTGACAGAATAAACAAGGAACGGAGGAATAACGATATAGCAAAATGGATGATGCAACTATGAGGTCCGAAATTGAGGAGCTGCAGATGAAGGCTAATGAAACTACTGATGAGGTGAGTGTTTAATTTTACACACATGTTAACACACACATGTTTGTATTACATTCAGACCGAGGACCCCATTGTATTTTCCATTGTTCAAATCCACGTACCCTAACCCTAGCAATACCCCATACAATAGAATTCTTCCGAGGACGTGGTGATTCTTTTGTTCAAGTCCTCGGTCAGAATACAAAACAAACGCACACACACACACACACACACACACTAAATGCTAACTCTTGTCAAAGTACCCAAATATCCTCTTTAAGTATTTAAAAAAAAAATTATATAAGCATCCTTTGACAGGAATAGTTTTGATGATTACAATGATGCATCACTAAGTGGAAGAGTTATTGGATAAAGTTATTAAGCAACAATATCTCTGTGCTTGATCTTACCAATTATTTAATCAGTCTGAGTATGGCTGCATGTTTAATATCAAACACTATTTGAGGAGAATATAACGTAGACATCCAGAGTAGATGAATTAGTAAATTCACAGTGCGTACTCCCTCATATTACATATTACATAATGAGTATGTTTAATACTATATAATACCTTTAAGTGTAATTAGTTCTAGGATAGGGACTCATATTGGACTTACAGTGTTAGTGCTAGTTTAGAATGTTAGGTATAAAATGCATGGATAAAGAATCAAATTTTTAGGTCAAATGTTAAGTGTTAGGTTTCAAATTTAGTGTTAAGTGCATGTTGTTAAGTGTTGGGATTTATGATTAAGTCAGGATTTTGAAGTTACGTGTTAAATGTAAGGTTATAGTGTTAGGATTAGGATCAAGTGTTGAATTTAAAGATTAGTGTTACATTTAGGGTTCATTGTTACGATTATAGAATCAAGTTTTGAGTTTGAAGTTTAAGTGCTATGGTTTCTAGAGTAAAAGTGTGGGCTTGAACTGCATGTGTAAAGTGTTATCTTTAGGGATTAGTGTTGAAAATGTTTAGGAATTAGTGTTTGATATGAGGTTAACTTCTTCTTTTTGTTTTAGTTTGGCTTAATTTAGTGCTAGGATGAGCCGTACGCATGTGTCATATTTGTGGTTCACAATATCATTTAATCATGATTGTTGTTGATTGTTTTCTTTGTCTAAGTGCAGTCAATAATCCCAGATTAGCACATCACCCAGCTCTACTCTCATATGTCCGAGTTACGAGGCTCAATGAGATGGTAGCCACCTCCCATCTAATCTCTATATTTTCCTAGTGATATGTTCAGACACTTATTTTTGCAGATTTTACTCCTTTCTTAAATTAATAGCTCTACAGCACAGGATTGAAGTTACCTCTACTGGTCAAAGTTGATTTTGCCCGAAATCAGTATAATTTTTGTTTTTTTGTTTTGAGGAATGACTTGTAGTCTGTATATTGGGTACATGGTTCATTACAGCAACCAGTATTTAACAAGATTGATTTTCTTAATTATTTATTTGCTGTCAGATGTTCTGAGACATCTAAAGTCTATTGCTGAACATTTAACGATCATGTAATATATTATATATTAACGAACATAATACAGTAACTACTATTCTGTGCGTTTGGTTCGATGTCGGAGTTGTTCATCAGTGTCAGCTCTATCACATGTTAATGGTGTCGATTGAGTTTTTATTTATATGTAATTGTTAAGATTTTGATTTTATTTTCTACATTAACTTTGATAAGAGTTTAAGATTTTTTTTCCCAGTTCATAAAACAGAAGCAATGAACCTGCTGTAAAATCAAAGCAGGTTTTATTTCATAATACTTCTCAAAATCAAAGTGTGCAATGTTCTGGATGGGTCTGTAGTTTTTGTAACCTAACACCAACTATTAAAGAGAATGCTCAAAATGATATTGCTATTGAAGATGAAACATTTTGCCACATACCTGGAGACTTTCACAACACAGAGGTTAAAGGGCAATTTTTCTCTGCCAAGAGAACTTTCTTAATTTACCAATAGTATCCATCAAAATCCAGCCTGGAAATTTTCCGAATTGTTCTTACGTTTAGTCCGATTTTTGGAACTGAAAGTTGATCAAACAGACTAACGCACTTCACTGTTTAATAATATAATTCTTTTTGTGGTATGGCATCCTAAAGTTGCTCAAAATCAAATTATAACAAAAAGCTGCTATTTTATTCAGTACCTCATACGAGGCACTGGTTGGAAGTGACATACTATATATTCCTTTAGCGTCTGTCTTGTTGCCCTATAAAAATGACTACGCCTGGGAGCATCGGAAGAAAGCCCGCACAAAATGTTGCCTTCGATAATCTAATGGAATTGGAAAAACCTGGGAGATGGAAGGATTTGGTTGCTTGCTTGAACTGTTTTGTGATTTATACAGTGATGGTGATTTTTTTTTTAAAATTGATGACGGTAGCTTTAAGCTCTAACCTAATAAATGTCTCATGAGCGTCCATTACTCCAGGAGACGCTGTCCATATATATCCATGGCGTTACAGGCGAGGTTGTTTACAGGACTTAATTAATTTTTATGGCCAATGAACATGATAGAAATGATCCTAGCTGTAGATCGTAATGGTTTTTACCGCTGATGAAGAAGAAGTTAAATAATGAAAGGTTGTGTGTTACCGCAATGTCTTTTGCGTTTGAAGCTTAAACAGTTTTATACGGGGAAAAGGAAATACAGTTACCATTAGAGTTACGCGACTGTTTAGTTACAAGTGAACTTTTAGCAGACGTGTGTAAATTAAGGTGATACCATTATTAAAACAGTTAATAACTCTTAATGAAAATTGCTTTGTTGACATTATAGGAGACTGCTGGTAAGAGTTGGTTGTAACGATGAAAACAAGATATTGAGATGGCATTTTGAACTAACCCCCCCCCCCAAAAAAAAGAAAAAAAATCTTTTTTTTTCCTAACCATTTTTACTGCTCCATTTTAGCAAGTCCTTCTTGGAAGATTCCCATGGCGTAATTTTGTGGCTCATAATACTTGTCGGATTTTTGCACAAAGTATCGTATCCAAATTATGTCTGAATTGAAAACCTACGGTATCATTTTTTACACAGTAGGTACTGTAGGTACTTCAGTATTAAGAACATTCTGTGTTATAAACCATTTAACCATTTGAAGAGAACTATAATTGAATTTAATTCAATTTGCGAGGCCTTTTTGTGCAGTTCATGTTTGTTTTGCTGTAGCAAAGAGTTGCAATGAATTTCTCCTGTGATCTGAAGCAGTCAGTTGTTTTCTTAAACCCTGAGGGAGATTGATGGTCAAAGATGGCAGTCAAAAAATGATAACTTAAGTGGGGGGGGGGGGATGGGGGGAGGGAACAGCTCACTTAGCTGAATCATTTTAATCTGACATATCAGAGGTTTCATAAAACGTTAGAAAATCTCATGTGTGGGCATTGCAATTTCTTTTAAATGTTCTGTAATGAAAAAAAAATGGGGTTAGTTGCTTTAATGTCAGAACAAAATAGCAAATTTAATAAAATAAGAATAATTGATAAGTGTAACAGAAATTGTTGTTGCATAGGTCAATTTAATCTTTCCGAAATATTTCAAATTTAGTGTAAAATTGTGAGATTGATTAATATCAAAATCTTTGAAACATCTGATGTCATTCCCATTATTAATTTCAGGAAGTTCTAAATTTATCATCATTGCAATGCATACAGTATGTCTGTCTCTTTGTCTGTCTGAACATCAACAATGGTCAAAAGGCTACTGCTGGCAGGTTGTTTGTTGAAATTTTATGTTTGATGTTGAATAGCCCTGGTCATACCTATCGGCAGATGATGGATACAAAACTTTGAAGATTAACTTCAGGTCAAAGGTCACTTAGGGTCAAAGCAGCTAAAATCACATAAAAGTCTACTCCTAGGGTTTATGTAAATTTGGTCATAATACATTAGTGATCAACAGATAATGGGTCTTTAACGTTGGACTTAAGTTTGCAATAAAGCTTGTGAAAGCCTACTTCTCTCAGACATTAAGAGATTGTCTACCTGGCTCAAGTTTCATTAGTGAAACCAATTAAAGCGTATAACTCTTTCATGAATAATTAATTAGCCCTCACTCATCACATCTGACAAGACTGACATACCTGTGACTGTGCACTGAGAGAGCTTAAATTGTTGTTGACAAATTAGAATGGAGTCTTCAGATAGTGACAGAAATAGTTTCAGCCATTTACAGATTGGGAAAACTACAGTGTAGTTGCCATTACTCTGCTGAAAGTACTATAAAAAACTTTTCTCCCCTTCCTTTGAAGTGATATTTCACCTTTTTTTCTTTTAGAAGAATTTCAAAGTTTGTGGTTTGTTGTTGGTTTCAGATACATAAATTAGCAATGCTACCATATTGCATCAGAGTTGAAGTATGTAGTATCACTGATGCACTAGTTTAATTTATACTTAAAAATTGTAGTTTGGGTCAAAAGCAATAGTTTTGTTTTATGTTATTCACATTTGCATTCATAGAACTACTGTACAGTAGGTATTGTATTGTATGGTAGTGTATGGTATTGTATTGTATGGTATGGTAGTGTATGGTATTATAGTGTATTGTATTGTTTGGTAGTGTATGGTATGGTATGATAGTGTATGGTATTGTATTGTATGGTAGTGTAGTGTATGTTATTGTATTGTATGGTATGGTATGATAGTGTATGGAATTATTGTGTCTTGTATTGTATGGTAGTGTATGGTATTGTATTGTATGGTATGGTTGTGTATTGTATTGTATGGTATGGTATTGTATTGTATGGTAGTGTATGGTAGTGTATTGTATTGTATGGTAGTATATGATATTGTATTGTATTGTATGGTAGTGTATTGTATTGTATGGTATGGTAGTGTATTGTATGGTAGTGTATGGTATGGTATGGTATGGTAGTGTATGGTATTGTATTTTTATGGTAGTGTATGGTAGTGTTTTGTATTGTATTGTATGGTAGTGTATGGTAGAGTATCGTAGTGTAGTGTATTGTATTACATTGAATTGTATTGTATTGTCTTGTATTGTATTGTATAAAGCATTGATAGTCTTCAGCACTGTCATGTACAGTATAGTATTCAATCGGCTTTACATAGCAACTGAATGAGTTACTCAGAAAATTGGTGTTTCAGAGTGGGACAACACTAATTACCAAAATCATTTGAAAATAGTTGCGTGCGCCAGTTTGTGGCTGCACCCTATGGGAAGCCCCCTGGGGGACACGTGGTTGTGGTGCACTGTGGTGCCCCAGGAGAGTTTGATTGAATTGTGCACACTTTGGTGTGTAGGTGTGACAAGTTACCAATGACCAGGGTTGTAAAGTCGTTTGAGAGGGCCTTGGCCCTGAACAAGACTGTAAACCTAAATAAATAAAAAATAAATATAAATGGCAATAAATCTTCTAAATGCTCATCTGGTCTTTTTTAAAAACATTTTTCTTAACAACCAAAGAAATTATTTTATTCGGGGGCACAGTACTAATGTAACCCTGAGGTCATTGGTTTGAATTCTGTTCTGGCCAAAAATTGATTTGCTCGTTTAAAAATTTTTACCTCCCCTTTTAAAAAAAAAAAATTATTAATCATATTTTGAGGTAAATTTGGCTTCTTTTGATATCAATGATTAAAAACTCTCCTTACCTATTCACTCTACTGATCCAGTAATAAAATTGTGCATGTTTTATGATGGATGAATCGTCATTGCCAAACCGAGCTCCACAACATATATCATCTTCGTCCTCATCATACAGACACATATGTACAGATGATTGAAATATTTTCATGCCCTCAAGCCAAATCAGACCCATAAAGTGCTATATACTGTAGTACTAACTGTAGTCTTGAAATCGACTGAATACATCATGCAAAATGCTTCAGTAGTTTTGTCATTGCAATTTTTTTATTCTATTTTTTATTTTTTTTTTTATAGCTTTTTGGCAACAAGGATGTTGTGGGAATTGAGTGGGTTGAGAATAGAAATGAATTTTTCGTGGTTATCGGTGAGAAGCCGAAGAAGAATTTATAGAGGAAAGAAGAGAGAGCATATAGTAGCATTGACTAAACTCAATGCTTTTAGAGGATGCTAGCAGTGACAGCAAGATATCGAGGAAGCTAATAATCATATATATCTATATATGTACTTGTCATGAGTGATAAAGATAAAGATAAAGATCTTGCTTCTATCAAGCATAAAAAAAACCCCAAAAACTAAAAAGTGAATAAATTTATGTCGTCCTTTTGTGCGAAGTTAAAAATGGAATTTTACGGAAATCAACAAATTTGGACTGTGTTTGTCCTTTCACTTCGATTGGTTTTTAAGGTTACGGTACTTTTGAATAAAATTGAGCTAATTATAGATACATGCACTTTTATTGTTTGCGGTGACAGGGATAGTGGTAGATATATATCTGTGCATTGTGTGTGTGTGCCTGGGTGTGTGTGCATGTGCGTTTGTTTTTCTATCTGACCGAGGACTTGAACAAAAGAATTCCAGGTCCTCGGTTATGATTTCTAAAGAATCATCGCGTCCTCGGAAGAATTCTATTGTATGGGGTATTGTTAAGGTTAGGGTACGTGGATTTGAACAATGGAAAATACAATGGGGTCCTCGGTCTGAATGTAATACAAACGCGTGTGTGCGTGTGTGTGTAGTAGTAGTAGAGCAGTTAAGTTCTGTCGACGGAATGATGGAATGAGGAAGCTGCTTGTGCCAAAGACGAAAAATAAATTCCTTGAAAACACAAAATCATTTAAGCCTGTGGGGGGGGGAGAGGAGGGGGGGCAGTGGTTACTGAAATATTATTATCAGTTGCGTTGGGAACTTACGAATTAAGTTGAGCATATATACTCTTTCCAGATATTGAGCTATATTTGACTCAGTGGTCCATTTATTCTAAATTTTATTTCAAATATTAAACAATGTTTTGGAATTGGAAGTTAATGGCGAGAATGTGTAATTGTGACTTCAATATTACAGGGTGGCGGCTCTGTACATATATATATTGGATGGTACCTGCAACTCAATGTACTGAATCCTGGGTCCACAGGTGAATAATTTTCCATACACCAGCTTACAGACTTTTTTCAAGAATTTTTTATTTTGTTGTAGGTTATGTCCATGTTGAACTTTGTAGGCCTAAGAGGATTACAAACAGTATATGGAACAACAATAATACAGTAAGGTTGATATGATGTAAACCACTAACCATCACTGCTAGGTTGTGTAATTTTCTGTACAAATTTCATTTTTTATTTTGGAAAAATTATCCGGAGCCTCATCAATTAAAAGTGACTGACTGCATGGAGTACAGGTATTCATCGTGAATGTTAATAAGTACTACAATATTTCAGATACAAAGAATGACCGAAATATAACTAGCCGAAATGAAATCAAGCAGATATGGCTCACATTAGTTCCATCTTCAAGTGCTTAATTGTTGTAGCTTAAGTTTAATTAGTTTTTGCCCATGGTCCAGCAACCAGTGGACCATCTGGATGGGTACATACTGTAGCTGGCAAAAGTCTCGCTATTGAATAGGAAATTGAGAAAAATGTCTATAAATGTTTGATATTAGCTATATTTTATTCAAATCTGTATAGAAGGTCTCTGCAGTGCGTATTAATGATAGCTGCACTTAAATATATCCACAGCTCTACTATATTAATTGACTGCAGCTCAAAGATATGAGCGGTTGGTTCCAAGAACAAATCATTTATGTTTCCCCGCATTTGATAATATTCTGTTTATATCAAATACCAATGATGATGACAAGATCCTGTCCGTACCGTTGTTTTTCAAACTCCTTTTTGAGAATGTAAAAATGGTGTGCATGTGTATTTGACATTTTGTTTCTTTTTTGGTATGATTTATTTTATATATATAATAATATATATAATAATATTTGTATATTTTTGGGCTTTTGGTATGAAAGTGGAAAGTATAAAACAGACGTCCCTGGCTATATGAAATGTTTATTGCTCATCTTGATGCGTTTTTCATCTCATGAAGGATAAATGTGACAATTGATCGTTGTTAATTTTAGAGATTTGTAGTCATAATCATTCTCATAAGTTTTAACTAGTGAATAATTACAAACTCTTTTGATTCTTAACTTTTTCTTAAATTTTTTTACCCAAACACTTTTCCATGGTGAACAAACAACTTCCAAAAAATGCAATTTTTAATAGAGCTTACAAACTTTAGATGATTTTGTCATATTAAACCTTCAAGTCTAGATTCCTAAATTTCCTAATATTTTGGTGTGTATTATTATGTGTTCACATTCTCAATTACTCACAATTGATATCAGTGTGGGTTACCCTGTATAAATGTGCTTCATTGGTTTTTCCGAGAAATGTTTCCTTTGATTTAATAGCAGCATTTGGCTGGACTATAACTTTAGTTTGCCACGCATTACTGTATCACCCAGTAGGATTATTAAGTAGGAAAACAAAGTGACTCGTTTTTGTTGTTTTTATATAGTGTACAACAGACCGCAGTGCATGACAATTTGTCAAGCTTAAATGATGTTGGATTTCATCCTTGGGTGCCATCTAGTTTATTTGTGTCATGCTTAACCATGGAAGTATTTACCTTGTCTTAGGGTAATACTTCCACGGTGACATTAAACCTGTTAATGGAGTTCTTGAGAGTCGCACGTGAGAATTAATTTATAAAATGATGGATAACTTTTAATAACAGTTAGGTAGGCTTTCAGTAGAGGAGGAGCTGACAGTGGTCTTTAAAGTAACATATATCACATACCGTAATGTAAATTACAGCCTGTGAATGCCATGGAAAGTAAAAATTCATGTAGAAATGTAAAAAAAAAGTATATGTGCAACCCTTAATGATATTGACGCTATGCCCCAGCCATCCCCTGCTTCTTCCGACCACTTCAGATGCTTCTAAAGAAAAGCTTGTTTGTCAGATGTTTTACAGTTTGACCATATTATTGTCATTAAAACCATTAATAACAATAAAACTTATTAATTATGTTCTCCCTCCCCCCTCCCCAAAAGAAAATGCTGTTTGTCAAATAATGTACAGGTGTGATCTCACTTTTATTTGGCATCAAGTTCACTTTTTAATATTGGTAAATGTATAATAACGTCTACTCTCAATAACTTGAAAAGGACATGTTCAATGTTGATTTCACCATCTGGATGCTTAACTTATGTTCCTCTTTTACCACTCAAATCATAGATCATCTCTGGAATAAATTTGTTTATTGAAAGCTCATTAGTAGAGGTTGGGGTTTACCTCCAGTCATATCCTTTGGAATCTTTTAATCAATTTGGTTTTTTGTTATATAAAAAAAGAAATCAATTAAGAGATAATATGATTACTGGATTCCTTCAATGGGCGGGTCCACAAATTATTGTGCATCAAATTTTGGTTTTAGGATTTTTGCAGACGTTGAAAGGATTATCTACAGTTTTCAGAGCTCGCCGACAGACATCGACTAAGTTATTCTTTTTAACAGCAAGTCCATCGTCCAAGCTAAATTTTCATGGATACCGAGGGGTGGGGGTGGGGGTGGGGGAAGGGTGTGTGGCTTCTGGTGGGTCGTGTCTAAATCCTCACCGAAGATCCTCGGGGCAGTGGGCACTAAATTTAGTTTGCAGACCACTGCTAGGATTTCATAAGACTTTGACTTTTAATGTAAATAACAATTAGAGTCTGAGTATTAAATGAATCTAGGCTCATGTATACTAAGCTAGATTGCTTGCTGTCAAGCACACATCATTTACAGTTGTAACTTGATGTACCGAGATTGCTTTCACGTAACCTGCTTCAAAGCGCAGTCGTCGACAATTATTTGATTTTGTTCCATCTGTCAGATGTGCTCCCATATTTATTTGACTAATGATCTTCATCGACTTAATTGATTTGCGCTTGAGATCTACTCACAATCTTGTCTTCGTGTCTCTCTAAATAATGCAGATAATGAGTAGATGCTTGATCTAGCACTTAGCTGTGTACTGATTGGTTAATTAGACAGTCCTACAGTGCATTGCTCTTCAATAACGTTTCACCTGTTATTTCCCTTCCCCCCTCCACCGATAAGCTAGAAATTCAAACTAATATTCACTAAAAACTAACATTCAAACTTTCATTTACATGTTACTGCCCGACCAAAAGTCATATTTTACCTTCTATTCTGAGATCATATCCTATTGTCTATGTTACATAACCTTCTAAATATCTCAGAATTATGTGAAGGGCTTAATTTAAACACTTTGAGTTAAAGTTTTTGTTTTAGAATAGAGGTGCTTTTGCAGCTTGCTGAAATTGAAAGCTATAAACTGACGATACTAGACGTTTCATTATTACATGCAGACTTGCTGCTAGATGTATAGTGGTACATTTAATTCAGTATTTGATGAGTTTCTCAATTTTAATGGCGTCTAAATGGCACCGACTGTCTCGTAGCTTAATCTTGCCATGTTGCATGTATAGTAATTGAACAGTCTGTATCATATTATAATGACATGGCATCTTCTGTGTGAGAGATAGTAGGAGTGAGGGGGCTGTTTTAGAACTAGTCCAAAGGAACTGTAAATATATGACCCATGCATGGTCATTTTGTATCGGTTGAAGGAGAACTTTTGCATTCTGATGTAGGCTAAATACTGCTTGTCGCTTGTAGAGTTAAACACAGTACTGGTCTGCTTAAACTTATAGGATTCATGAGTTTGACGGTATTTGAAGTGATCAAGTTTGGAAACCAGGACAAATGTACAGACTTTGTAAAGGGAGACATTAACGGAACATCAGAGAAGGGAACCTATAAATTTATGGACGTGATCATGTTTAGCTTGTGCCTCAAAATATCATACAATTTCAGGTAAGAGCGGCGGGTAAAAAGGAATGTGGGCTTGACTTATCTTCCTGGTCTTGTGTGTGTAGTTTCTTTATATGTCTTATTTCGGATAACCTTTACCGGCTCTTCTGCATTACGAAGTAAAATTCCTTCTTATTTACTTCGCTCCTCGCTTACCTGTCTCCCCACAACCTTAGCACCTCATTCTACCGTGTCTAGTTTGCCCTGGTAATCTTTTAACACTGTACACCCTCAGCGACCGGC
>JAIPMN010003836.1:0-12517 GCA_020650975.1 Apostichopus californicus | reverse complement strand
CCCCCCCCCCCCCCGCCACTTTATTCTCGATCATTTTTCGAATGTGCACTATACCCTCCAAAGTCAAACTACCCCACCCCCACCCCACCCCACCCCCTCAACACAGCACATTGTTAGTAACATCGAATGTATACGTCTATCTTTTAAACTCTTTTTTCACTTAGATCAGCTCTTCAACTTAACGTCATCGCCGCCAAATACCTCATGAAAATTGCAAGAGGGATGAAAAACTTACAGGTATGATATGAATATTCATTAATCGTGTGCATGTAATTTTAATTCTATTTCGATGGAATATAATGTCAAGAAATAGAAACTATAACGAAATGATTTGATGCGCCGGCTGTGAGGAGGTGTCGTATATTTGGGAGGTTGTTTTTTGGGGGGGTGGGGGGGGGAGAGAGTACAACATTATTACATTAAAATAAATATTAACCAGAATTTAAGGATTTGCATAGTGAATTTGAGAACATGTTACACTGTGCAGTTTGACATCATCAATTTCATTATTTTATTTTGAAAAACACAATTTCACAAATACTGTCTCTTTTCTGGCATATTTAGTCGTATCAGCACATATCCACCGCCTATGCTCATTGTGACCAAAGTTATATCGATGAAATGCTATACCCAACCCCAGCAAACACAGACCAGCTCCATTCTTCTATAGAGTGAGTATGATACGTCACATGAATTTATAGACTTTAAGCAGTCACTTTGATTAATTTTGACCATCTACGCTCAGGTAAACATTATTACATTTTGATCCTTCCTTCCAGATACTTGTATAGTCAGGAAGCTGTTTCTCTAAGCAACGCTTCGTTGGTACTTCAATAACTTGCATTTCACCGTAATGTGTATCATTGCAGAATCATAAAACATGTTTATTTCTTCAAAAGAAAACGTTCAGTATTTCCTATGTAAATATCCTTGTGAAAACGCAAATTAACTGCTTAAACTTAACCCCAACCACCAACCCTCACTAGCACCCTCCCTTCCCATGTGTTCTGGCCACCAATTTGTCCGAACATGGAACACACCAGTCATGCATCTGTCAACGTAGGCATTAAGACTTCTCAGAGGACATTTTCCGGTCTTTCTCAGATTTTTCTTTAAAGGTCATCAGTATTGCTCCGAAATATGCTAGAAATTCAAATAATGGTCACTTCAAGAAGCTTTTTTCTGCCACCGTCAAAGCATCCCCACTCCACCTCCACCCCCACTGAGATCTGCTATTGTCTATTTGAACATTCATCAAGTTCTGTGAATAATTGGGGCAATCAGCACCTCGACGAAATACTTTTGAAATTTGTAACAACTTTTCGTTTGCTAAACATTGGGTAAATATTGATGACCTTTCTCTTCTGTTCTTTGATTTGTTTATTCTTCTCTATAAAGGTGGATGACAGATGACATGGTTAGCAAGATCACGCCCTCTATTCTTAACAAGAAACCGAATACGTACACATTCACCAAGGCAATAGCAGAGCATATGGTGATAACAGAAGGAGTAGGATTACCTATAAATATTGTGCGACCTTCTATTGTTGGTGCTACGTGGAAGGAGCCCTTTCCTGTGAGTAGATATAGCTGCGATATAATTATTAACTATATCATATGCATACCGTATCACGTGACATACAAATAGTTTCTGTTCCAAACTAAAAATACACGAACCAAATTTATTGCGTTTGCTCGAAAGGCGACGGAACGGAGAGGAGAGGTGAAGGTTAAGACTAAAATTTGACCCACTGCAAAACAGGGGTTGGAAGCCCGCATACTCCCCTCCCACCCGCTCCAACTATTTGCTAAAACAGAAGAAGATGGCTGAAAATTTACCACATATTTCATATTAATTCCTTCTTTCTTCCAATCAATATTTGTGCTGAAAATCGTTACGAGAAAACAAGAAATATCTGAGATATCTGCTGCTTGAAGGGCCTTCTCCACCCTCACCTAGAGAACCGCCCCCTTGGCGGCCCTGTACCTCCAGCCATAACAATGTACGTCTTAATACTCTATACACCTTTGGTATAAATGTGACAGGAGCCGTATACATAGGCAACAATGAACCCAATTGGCAAGACTATTGGACACCATCCCCCAACCCACACCCACCCCATCACAATTCTTCCTAATATGTATTTTAGCGTGATATTAATGTTATCTTCTTCACTTGCTCATTTTTAGGGATGGATTGACAATTACCATGGTGCTAGCGGATTAATGATAGCGGTAAGAATTATAATTCAATATATTTTCTAAGATAAACAAAAAGATGAAATCGTCAATTTTACCAAAATATTGAAACTCATTAGGATAGTTGTTTGACAATTAGGACAAGTTCAACAGATCCAAAAAATTCATACTTCTTTCAGGGTAAAAAAATAAGGGGAAGGGGACATTGTATGCCAAGCTTATTTCAATGGCAGCATGCGACACTATGGCAATATCAGAATGGTATTGAGAGTTGAAAATATTTATAAAAAAATTGACTCCCGTATAGTTACAAACAATATGAAACCTTACGGCTAATGAACAGTATGGTGTATTTAAGCTTAATCCTCATTTACAAGGGCCGGGACGAGATGGATCAAGTATTTGTACACAATTTAAGTGCTTTACGGGTTACCTTGTTCTTTACAAGTCATCAATTTGGCTGATTTTTCCGTCCCGAATTTTACTTTTTATAGGGGTAATAATGTACACCACCATACCACCCCCTCCCCCACCCCTACTATGGTTACAACCACTGTTGTTCCGGTAGTTGTTCAAATTGTTTGGAAACATGAAAAGTAGTCGATTTTGTAGTTCTTGATAAGTGTTAATTTAAATGCGAACATTTATTTCTTACTTACATCAAACAATGATTGCTTTGTTGTTTTAACTCTTTGCGGTTGAACTTCGTCATTAAGTGACGTATTTCTAACTTTCTTTTAGTACGGTAAAGGAATGCTGCCCTCTGTACTTGGTGACGTCAATGCGACTTTTGACCTCATTCCAGTTGACGTCGTGGTCAATAACATGATCGCAGCTGCGTGGCATACTGCAGTCAAGAGGTAACTAAAAGTATTCTTTATAAATCCATTTTCTCTGCAGGGGAGGGTGTTCATGACGGAAAAGGGATATATGACGAACATGATAGAAAACACCCAAAAGGTCACCACGTTAATACTCAATGAATACGGCACCTGACTGTATTGCCCGACTAAAGTTAGCATTTCTAGAACAGGATACAATAATTCTAATCGCCAATAAGGTTAGAATTGTGTTTTTGTATTATTCGTACACTAATGTAAAGGAAAACATTGGTGACACGGTTCTTAATTAAGGTACTTCCAAATTAGTTTGTTTATTTGAGAGACTAGTCATATTAAATAAACAACTTCGATATTTTTGTGGTTTTGCAAATATTGAGAATGAAGTTAGATATAATTTCATGTCTCTTATAGTTTACACAAATTTTCTGTCATTGGAATTCAGGACTTATATCGCATTTGAAATTTCTGCATTGTGTATTTTTAAGGTCGGGTGAAAAAAACTACTTAATAAAGGCATTGAAGACTCGCCCCAAACCGGGTGCCGCCCTCTGAAAAAGTTAACTTTCCGTTGCTTGCAAGTGAAGTTTTTATCCTGTCACTACAAAATGCAGACAGTAATGAAACGTGATACCGTGTTATCTTTTTTCTGGACCTGAGATGTCCATCGCTGTTATGTACACTCTGTTGTGGGTATTGACCGTAGCTGCATGTATGGACTGTACACTAGTGTCTAAAGCAAGCTGTGTGTGTATTTTCTGGGATCGATGGTGGTGTCTAACACTTCTGTTACACCTCGTTCGAAACTAGGTCAGATTACTGGCATCAGACGTTTTTTTTTGTGCGCGAGTCTTCACTCCCTTTAAAATGCCCGTGTACCTCATATAGAGCCCCCTCTCCCTTCTCCACCTCTCTCTCTCTCTCTCTCTCTCTCTCTCTATCCCCATGCCTCCTCCTTAAGAAGGTTGACACGTGTTTCACCAAAGAAATGCATCGATAAGTGAAACAATTTTATGCGTGGCGAGATTTAGACCAAACTTTGCGAAGAAAAATCAATTAGAATACTCGTGTACCTGATAAGAGATCCCCTCAAGCTCATATCCCCCAGCCCCCCCCCCCACCTCGCCATGAAGAAGGCTGAAATTCATTTCACCAAAGAAATATATCTCAAAATGATGAATAAATTATGTCTGTCCCCATTGTAACCAGTATCGTTGTGAATGCATTGTGTAAACCTGATATTGAATACGTTATTTCCCTCACTGTAATCCATCTTTATTGGAGAGATTTTAACCAAACTTTGAATGTTTATTTTCTCTTCGTTTCAGACCAATAAAGGTCCCTATTTATAATTGTGTGTCGAGTACTTCCAATCCTCTCAAATTCCAACCATTCGGTGAGTATTTAGCTTGGCTGACTGAATTTCTTGCTCCATTTTGTCTGTAAATCACTTGATTTTCACTGATGCTTGACAAGAAATTGCAAGAGACGAGGCAATAAATAGAGCAATTGTTACTTGAAGGTCCGTTAGCCGCATATACCAAATACGTTCGGAGGCAGTTCCCAATCAATATAAACTAGTGTTGATGTTATAAGTGCAAAGCGGACACTGGCAACTTGCAACAACGAAAAAGAACTTAAACAATGTCCTGGAATATTTTTCTGTGAGGAGACATAAATCATCGATTAGAATGCTGTGACGTGTAAGGTGCAGAAAGAGGTTCTCTTGCTACAGAGAGCCAGATAACGGAACCTTCTGACAGTGGCTTCCGCAATATTTCAAATGTGGGGGTTAATCCAAGCCCCCTCCCCCCCCCCCCATTCCCATCGGCTGATTAAGGAAGGGGCGGGAAGATTTTATGGAAGGGACAGAAGCATATCAAGGATTTGATAGAGGAGGCGGTGTGGCCCTGGGGTCATTGAAGCCGACTCACTGGGTGGGAGGGTCTGGGGTCCTCCGCCATTAAATTATTAAAAATTTAGATGAGAAATAGTGCATTGTGAGGTATAATTAGACTATAAATTTGGTTTATAATTAGGTTTGAACTCAAGGAGTGTTCCTTTTCATTCTCGACGGAATTTTGAAGGGAAAAAAGAAGTCTCCCCTCACCCTGCTCCGATTGACAATGGAGATGGGGGACATTCCCCTACCCCACGCACAACACGTCCCCACCCAACACACATCCCCCTCCCCCACCACCACCACTTAGTCAAAATTTAGTCCAATATCTACCTATTCGACTGTATGTCTGACAAAATATACCTATTTATCACCATCATATTTTGACAGTGGACAAGCTGGCGTATGAAGTATATAGAGAGAGTGTACGTGTGTATATGTGTAGGGTGGGGAGGAGTGAGGGAAGCACGCGTTTCAAACGTGTTCCATTGTGTCTATAATCATCTCGTGTGTGTTGATAAATGTTTACGTGTTTTTCCCAGGATTGTTTACTTGGTTTCGGCTCCTGCTTCAAGTTTGAACCGGGAAATAAAAGACAAGTTGTTAAAGCATCTGGTTGCTTATTCTCTATTCAAAATGACCTTAAAGATATTCCATATTACATCTTATCCTTATATTCTTGAATTTTTTTTCAAGAGCCTTCAGAAATAAACTTCAATTCCTTTCACCTTTGGTCAGTATTGGCATGTAAATAAACCTATTTGTCACCAAGAGGCTAGAAAACATGGAAATATAGAAGTGTGGGAAAATAATGAAGCGAAACCAGGAAGCTCCATTCCATGTACATAACACCCTATCTACTTGTGTATATAGTTTACATGGTGTATTATTTTAGTGATTACTGCAATTAAATGCACTGGTGACGTCATAGCGTGACAATCGCTGAATCAATGAAAACAACATTATTGCGGTTTACCTCGGGTAAGCCAGTTGTTCTACTTTCGCTGAACTTTCCTGTGTCCTAATTTATAGATTAAGTTTTAGTTTATCTCCTTGTTTTGTTTCGTCACTCTCATATTCTTCTTTCGTCATAAATTGAAATGTTGCATATCTACTTTGAATCATTTTCAATCTGGATTTTGTTGAAGCTGATGTCAGACAGATATTGGATGAATATGTGTTTTACGGTTATTTCATTCATTTAGTATTTCAAATCTCAAGCTATACGGTCATGGCTTTGAGAAAACAACTTATAGATCTGCATAATTCTTATTTTACAACGGTATGCTTCGATAGTTTTATGAAAGGAGTTATAAAACTCTTTCTTTTTCAGCGTCAACTGTCATAAATTACTACAACAAGTCACCATTGAAGATGAAATTAAGGAAGCCGTCGGGGTTAAGGATAACAAAACACGAGTGAGTGATTATATATTTTTTACTTCTCTTTTTTTAATTTTTTTTTTATTGAGATAACTTATGGGGCGTATAATGTATTATTTTATTTATATTATAATTTTGATTTCGCTTTGCTATTTTATCGGCCATAGTGATCGTTTCATTAAACTGTACAGTAGTTAATTATTATTATTATTTGGGGGGGGGGGGTGCAATCAGCTATAGATTAAATAAACAAGGAGAGTCACACTGTCCAACCATCTTGTGACTATAGAGGCGAGGTTTTTTTTAAGGCGAGATATAATAGCTGGGCAAAAACCGGGCACATACCGTACCGTACATTTAATTTATGTTATCTTTTAAGGTTTATACTGAAAAGAATTCGAACAGGGGGAGGCGGGGTGGTTGGGTGGGTGGGTGTATGGGTGGGTGCAAGGAAGGTACATGGAATGGGTGAATGCGGTGTGGCACGGATCAGAAGGTTAAGTATAGGAGAATTGTTTTATACAGATAAGTGCCAGTGAGCGGCTAGATTAAACCTTTGAAGAAGAGTAATAAAGGAACGTTGACTCTCAGGCTTTACAAATTTAAGAAAAATCACAGCAAATTATTGTTTGCAAAAATCATGTCATTATGAGTTACAATGATTCACGTGTTGAGGATTACACTAAAATTCACGATGATTAAAAATGCGGTTTCACAGAAATAATGTACTATATATACTCTTCCTTTACCCATGTTCATTGCCCGGATAAAAATGGTGACGTTTGTTAACAAAGTGTGATGCGATACCATGCAGTCCGAGTGATGTGTCATGATTCCACGAACGAAACAGATAATACACTGACATGAGCTAAAACTTAAAATAAACATTTGTGTCATCGGAAACTGAACATCCTGCACATTCAACGTGACGGATCGTTCAAGTTGTTGACAGATTCTTGTGATATACTGTTCACTTAATATTTTTTTTTGTGTGTTTATTTTATGGTTTCCTATTCTGTAAGTGATATTTTTCTTTACTTTTCCTTTCTTTTTATAACTCGTTTGTCTTTCTTTTCAGCCAAATTTTCAACTGGAATCATTTTGTTCACTGTAAACTTCCCACGACGGTGGTTGACCGCTGTCTGCAAGTGGTTGGACGCAAACAAAGGTATGTAATAATTGAATATTTATGTATACTTATTTATGCATTTATTTATATTTATGTATATTTATGTAACATCGATGCATTTAAAATGGTCATGGGTGCATACCGTTAAAGTTGTTTTTAAGATGCGTCACAAAATGTTCAAGCAAATTATGAATCTTATAGATGCATATTGAATCAGTTATCGAACACGTGATACATTTTCTCTACATGTATTCCATCTTCATGACGTCATTTCTGTCCTTTGAATAAATCATGAATATTCATTATTATTTCAGAAACGACACCTTATTACTGTATATATTATTACAGTTAGGCTTAATTGTATATGATATAGGCCTATCCATTAACAAGAGAACACAATCCCTACTCATGTATCCTTCACGTACTGGAAGAATATTTCATATGGATATTTCCTAGCTAGGGTGTGGATGATTGGGTGGAAACTTAAACAGGCCGTCAAAAATGTTCACACGGAAATACGCCCTATACATTTACCTCAGGCAAATATTTGCAATAATAACATCATAATAATGATACTGAGTGTTATATTGTGATTCGTGCTGATGCTTTATCTCTGGTGACATTTCTTGTATTGTTATTCGAATTTACAATATATTTGAATCACGCCGGTGCCTTCCAATCATGAGGTCCCCGGTTCGAGTCACCCCAAGATTAATGTATGTCGTCCAGTGACAGAGTTGTTGACAATTGACAATTCATAATCATGGACGTTAAATATGAATGTATAAGAGACTGACTTCGGTCAGCTTGCGGCTTTGATATGCCAATGAGGCTTCTTCGCGAGTTCCTGCTTGCAGGAGGATCTAAACTACATACATACACATACATACATACATTTGTGACTGCCATGCAGTCACCTTCACCTGTAGGTGACAGCCGTCACGGCTCACGTGACTACCAATATCTAATGTTTAAAACTATGAGTGTCTCTTTCTTCCGGTCAACTATGCAGATTAAGCAAAATGGCGGATCTGGTATCCAAGTCCGTCTTCACGCTGAAATATTTTACGTGCAATGAATGGCAATGGAGGACAGACAACGTCACTAGCCTTCAAAATGCGCTTCCAGGCAAAGACAAAATAGTAAGATTAAATCATTTCAGTTGTAGTATTTTCGTAAAACAAAGACACAAAAAAAGGACGAAAACTTGTAAAACAAAATTGATGCCAATTTTCGCATCAGAATGCAATAACCTCGCAGGAAATGCCTATTGAAGTCGTGGAAGATAACACTGAGAATTCATGAATTACAGCAAGATTCAAGAATCGTTAATATAAGAGGAATGTCGTTAGCCTACCCTAAGTTGACTATGTGAAACAAGAACTGTTTCAATATTCCACTGAGTCGGCAAAAAAACTTGCAAAATTTCAAAACAATTCTGACGAGTCATTAAAAGAAAACCTTTATATCTTATTAAATATTCATCCCTTGAATGTAAAAACGTCGAAGATATACTGCGATCATTTATTAACTAATATTCTCACAAAATACGGTCTTTGAAGTGCAACGAAACGCCCTAATGCTCTTTTTTTTTAATATTATAAAGAACAGTATAAACTTCCACATAATCTAAAGTGCAGGCGATCGATAAGGGTAAAAATTCAGTTTTCACCCTCTTCTTACAGGCTTTTTCAACAGAACTTGAAAGCTTAAACTGGCAGTCATATATCGATGATTTCTGTGCTGGAACTAAAGAATACGTCTTAAAGGAAAACGTATCAGAAAATGGAACACATAAAAGTCACGTGAAAAGGTAACGAAACGTATACATGCTCAAGCCATTTATATAAATCTGAGGGACGCTGACTTTAGTCAAGCAAATTATACACACGTCACGTCACGTGAGCTTCGTCGCTTTATCTTGATTATTATTAATCTGAGTGGATTTATTGTAGGACTTAACTAATCTCTATGGTCTGGTTTATTTGTTTATAAAAGACCCATGCTTTATTTTCACAGCTTCAAATGGCTAGCCAGTTCTAAAATGTGAGGAACCTCATTAAGCCATATATATAACTTAGAAGATACATATGAAATGGATCACGTGATCAAGACGCCATTCAGCTCCAGATTTATATTACAAAGTATATCCTGGTGTTGAGAGAGTTGAAGCTATAGTCTCTCCCCCAACCCTATACACACATCTTTCGTATAAACACATCATTTTTTGCTCTCCATGAGCCACGTTGTGAGATCAGAATCAGCCCTGAATAACAGTTACCAACTCCGAAAGTTATATAGGCCTATAATGAATATATATATTTTTAAGCTGAAATATATTCCTTTAACTGCAGTGAAATCATAACCGATTAACATGAATTGTTTTCCATTTCCTTGTTTGTACGTTCATGTCCTGTTGATCAGCTTAAAGCAGGAAATAAACATATCTATCATATATATATAGCCTACTTCATTCGGAATCAGTTACAGTTGAACTGTTTATGGCATTCTTTCTGGACAGTTGAACTAAGAATAAGTGGAAGTTGTGAAATGACATAACTTCAACATTCATTAACAAACAACTTGTACTATAGTACCACACTCGCGTGATTGTAGTTCTAATGATGTGGGGTCGGGGTTAGAGGAATGGAGTCAGCTTGCAATTGTGATCTTTGACTTGATGCAAATTGTCTATATTTGTCCGGAAAATTGTTTTAAAAACGTGTTTTTTTCATTGGAAAAGAAGGATTGTGATATGGAAAAGGGGAATGTGTAACCCTCCCGAGTTTGGTCCATTGCAGTTGGGGCATGATTTATTTGAAGCAGCCTATGTTACCATAAGGTATTGAAATTATTTCTGATATGTATCTTCCATCCGTATGTAATATGACCTGTTCCAATATCTTCCCACTCCAACCCCCCTTCACGTTTTCGCTCCACCCTCCACACCAATAAAATCGTAAGTTATGATGTAATTATTATTATTATTATTCGCATGAATAAATAACAAATTTCTCCATTTTCTTCTCGACAGATCTAATATACTCAGAAGGTTCATCCTCGCTTCTCTAGTACCCCTAATCCTTTGGTTGACTCTCAAGAGGACAAATTTTGCCAAGAATTTATGGTTTGCTGTTAAATTGATTGTTACGTATTTCACTGCAGTAGTTTATAGCAAGATACCCTGTTGATCGTGTAATGGAGAATGAAGATAATCGCAGTTTAAGAAGTCATGTTATTATTCCAACTGAGCATGCGCATTGTAAATTCCTATATGAAGACTTAACTCACATCGCCACTGTTACGATGGTTGACAATATCTCCTCTTACATGAATATTCATAGGAATAAATTTATTATGAATAAGTCATCTTTTTATCTTGACGACGTCAAGTCGGATGAGATATCAGATTATCAGTTAGGCGATAAATTCCTCTGCGTCAACTTAGTTACATAATATACGTAGTCTACGTATGTACCACGTGATCAGTACACGCAAATTCGCAATTGGAATCGTTAAACGTAAACAATTCTGGACTCGGGTACAGAAAAGGTGGAAACATGAATTCCGGAATGATGCATTTATGTGCATGGTGGGTAGAGCTGACTTCTGCACTGTCGCATTCAATGGGTCTTGAATGTGGCTTGTGAGAGAAATGGGTAGCTCGGTTCTTGCACTGGTCATGATAGGTAATGGTGACGGAATTGGGGAGGGGGGGGGTGGGGTTAGGGGGTGTTAGATATTCATGAGATGCTTCCGTGATAATGAATAATGTAGGTGTATATGTAGGGATGATATTAGAAAAAAAATAAAGTGATCTTATCCCAATAGAAAACTAAGATATAATATTGAAGAAAAACTAAAGGCTGTCAGACTTAAAATATTTAATTTTCTTTCTTTAGTTCGAGAGAGAGTATAATTGTTGACCTTGTTTGACCAAAGATGTTGCAAAATAAAACGGTTTTCATGTGGACGTTTCTGTAAAATAAATACACTACCAATCCAATAATTGCAGGGGGCGGGCCGGAGGGGTGGGTGGGTTGTTGGGGGGGGGGAGGGGTGAGGCACAAACTTCAAGATGCAGGCAAAGAACACCATTACATAAAAAACTTCCTAGAAAGGAACCGCCGGTGCATCCCGTACCACAAATTCATTTTAGACTCCAAGGAATTTGGTTATATGCATCAAATAAGTACTTTCCATTTACGAGACAGAACACTTTCTATAAAACTAAGAAATAGGGCTATTTTTCGTTATTTATATATAAGGGCCTTCTCGTTTTGGGGTTTTTTTTTTTACAAACGTGAATAGGGGGAAGGGGAGGGGTTCGCTTCCCGTGTTCAGCTACCGTGCTAAATATTAATTATATATATATTACCAATTTCTATTGTACTGTAAACTATTAAAATATTCCATTGTTTACATTATCTATTCTTCTCTATTATTGCAACAACAACAACAAAAAAATATATAATTTCGAGAGTAAAAAAAAAGGATTTTGTTACAAGCCTTTACACATTCACCTGACTCTGTGCTTCCCTCGTTTATAATTTACTGTATTTGCGGTATTCTTGGTTTGGAAGGGGGTGGGTATGTTGTATTCTCTAGAACAAACTGCAGACAAAAGTAGGCCTACATATTACCATGGTTACATATATATCAGTTTCAAGAGGAAGCAGGGGAGGTAGATGATGTTGTACATACTTTTTTTGTGTGGAAATTATACGAATTCTAGCTGTACATTTGGAAATTTTCGATTTTCTAAGTATCAAAACTTTACAAACTGATGCAATGACTTATAATGCACTTTTGTTCAGACGTTATCGTCACGTCGCAGACAGTATTAAACTTACTCGTTGCTCAGCAACAATGTTAGGCTGCCGTATGGGAAGCCGTTCTAATTATTATTATTCGGCCATACGGTTCAGTTTCTGATAAACAAAGCTACCAAACTGTGCAAGGATTTGTGGAAGCCTTTCATATTTTTTCTTTACATTAAACTGTGTCTCGTATGTTTAAAAATATATAGGCTATATATATGTACATATCTATATATATATATATATAT
>JAIPMN010003834.1:0-10651 GCA_020650975.1 Apostichopus californicus | reverse complement strand
AGTAAAATATCATCAAATCGAAAGCAAATATCTACCAGACAATCCACGCAGCTCAAAAGGATAGCGTTTACACTGGCAACGTATGTCATTGTGTTTGCTATATCTTGGATTCCTTATACAGTGGCAACCTGCTTGCCCTTGTTAGGGGTACCTGTTTTTGGAACGTATTACAACACAGCCATTTTTTTGCTGTCATCAAACTCTCTCATCAACCCTCTCCTATATTTTATTTTACGTTACAACAATGATGGATTGCGTTAAAGTGTACATTTGCATCTGTGAGACAAAATGACAAAAGCAATGACTGAGTATAGTTCTTGACACACTCTTTGATCACACACGCAACCTCGATGTTCTCACAAACAAATCACGATATCAGGTACAATTAATTGTAATATTAAAGTTGGCGGTTTATTACACACCTTATACAAAGTACATAGTATGAGAATGGTTACCGTAGTGTATTTATTTACAACACATTAAATATATAGACTAAGTATCAAAGAAAACCCAAAGTCTACTACCAAGAAAATTATCAAAAGAGCACAATGGAAATAACTTCCATAGCTTATTTCATTTAACGATGTAACTCCATTCGTTGTATGTTTACGCTTGTTAGTTGGGTAGAAATGTTGTTCATAAGTTTCTGTAGCGAGAGTTACTATTTCTCATAAGCTCTAAGTTATCAGCTACATGTACGACCACCAAATACTTGTTTTTGAAAGATTGTAGACAAGCACAGTATCGGGCGTGGTGACAAGCCTATAGTACATATTTGCACACATATTAATATATCCCCAGCATGAGTTCACTTCCGCAATACAAAAGTACAAACCAAGCCATATTTTAAATAATAATCCAGCGGTGATCAATATTGTTGTCGACACTAATGAAGCGAAAAGTAAATGCAAATGCTTTTATTTTTTAAATATAACAATATGCCTTAAGTAATAAGAATTAAAAACAATTGACCATGTTTGTAACTTAAGTTGTGTTTAGTTTCATGTTATACTCGTCGCTTGGTGATTAAACTGTACACAAAGAATACAAGCTAGAGTACTCGAGTACTACTACGGTCCTCGGGCCCTTACAATGCGTGAAAAACCGTACGCAGAAATGGGTTTCACTTCCTCATTTTTACGAGTGAAATGATTTCATCGTTGTTTCCTTGATGTTGTTATTGTGCAAATATATACATATTATGGAATAAAACGAAGAGTCTGTCTGCAGAACGGGTTCCACGTATTTATACAAATCCTCTTCATTTCAATCCATCATTGACATGTATAAGGAAAAACCTTGCAACATATATTAACATAAGTACCCAGTTCAAATCAATCATACATATTCACACAACTATCTGAAATGAATTCGAAATTAAGAAGAAAAAACTGGGAAAAGACAGCGAAGCATATCAGCCAATAACAGAAATTGCAGAAAGTTCGACATAAGTTAAATGACCCAATTCAGCGATCAAACGGCTTGATAGAAACATATGCCAAGGTTTGTTTATATTCAATTGAATAAAAATCGTTTGATGGATTTACATTAAAAGCTTTCGAGTAAATAACGAGATTCTCGCATCGTTAAGTGGTTTCTCTTTTAGCTTTCTTTGTTCTGTCAAAATAACGTCATAACCTTCGTCAATGTGATATTTTATTTTAATCCTTAGAATGATGAGAGTGGACAAAAATAGCATTTTGATTCCGCTGACTTGACACGAAAGAAGCAAGTACTATAAACGGCCTGAATTTCTACTTTCTACGTTTTCATATATTGCAATTATATTTCGCGAGCAAAAACATAATTGAGGCAAATTTGACACACTCTCACTTCTAAAGTAAATATTCATCAATTAGAATTAACTATTTACATTGATAAGAAGACGATAGCAATGGAAGTGATCACATATTACAACATTTCTACCGCTGAGTCAACTTCATCCTCCGATAACTCACCTCCAGTCTCAACCGTGAGTCTTTTCGTCACTGCTGTGCTAGGTGTTCTCACATTTTCGGCGAATGCCGTCGTCATCGCTATATTTCTAAAGAGACGTTTCGTCCGAAAAGTACATGTGAATATATATACTTTCTATCTTGCAATCGCAGATATCTCGGTAGGAGTTTCACTTTTTCTAATGACATTTCTTTGGAGAGTTCTGAACTCTCCAGAATTGCCAAAAGTGGTCTGTGACCTATGGTCACTGACAAGACTCTTTTCGGTATCTACGTCTGGCTTAATCATAATCCTGCTAAGCTACGACCGTTATAAGTTAGTGCAGAATCCGCTTAAATACTATTTGAAGACAACAGGTAACACTCACAAGCTCATCTTAACAGCCACATTTGTATCTCTAGCGTTTGAGTCTATTATTTTTATGAGTGATTCGCACTTTATATCGTCGGAAACGGTCTACAGATTCGAAACACAGGAATTTCGTTGCTACACAGGTGTCAACCCTCTAGGGCTGGTGTATTTGATCTATGCTGCGTTGGGTACTAGTGTCTTGACTATAACGTTGCTTGTGGTTAATGTCGCTTTCGTTTGGCAGTTTGTGAGAAGAATTCGGGAGTTACAAGAAGCGACACAATACGACCATGATACGTCTTTACGAAACAATACCAATATCAATATGAGGACTAATAAGTTATGTTGTGATCAAAGCACTACCGTGGCACAGCTGGTCGACACTGAAACTGTTTCCATCAGTGGATCACTGAGACAAACTTTAGATGGGATAACCGAACAGAGACATCATGGCAAAAAAGATGATGTGACTAACAATAAGAAGAACGGCAAATTTCTTGGTGTCTCGGGAAATGACGTTGTCATGTCGACAGAGAAAACTGATATGCAGCGTAGTACAATTATGAAAAATGGAACAATTTCTTCTGTAAATTATTCGTCTTCGGTTGGTTTCGATTTGAAAACAAAGCATAACAACCGAGTTAGTAAAATATCATCAAATCGAAAGCAAATATCTACCAGACAATCCACGCAGCTCAAAAGGATAGCGTTTACACTGGCAACGTATGTCATTGTGTTTGCTATATCTTGGATTCCTTTTACAGTGGCAACCTGCTTGCCTTTGTTTGGGGTACCAGTTTTTGGAACGTATTACAACGCAGCCATTTTTTTGCTGTCATTAAACTCTCTCACCAACCCTCTCCTATATTTTATTTTACGTTACAACAATGATGGATTGCGTTAAAGTGTACATTTGCAACGGTGAGACAAAATGACAACGCAATAACTGACTGAGTAGTACGTGACACACTCTTTAATCACTCACGCACACTCATACATAATACCTTTGGCAGTGAAATCAAAACTGTTTACTCCACTGTACGTTATTTTATGTTAAGGTTTGGAACACCTCCCCAACTTAGACACAATAACCCAGCCGTTCGGTGCCGCATGGGGTTTGAGGTGTTCAGCAATTTGAATACAATGTTGGTACAAATTGTCGATAGAGTACAATTTATCATCTCTTACAGTACATGCAGTGATGAAATAATGACTGTAACCACTTAGCGATCCAAGCTTTATCTCATTATCTATAATATTTTGTTTGAATTGAAAGTGTGCGTGTGATTACCACTTAGCAAAACCAGAAATGCACAAAGTGAAGTGCACAATTAAATGGACGTGATCATAAGTTTGGCTACGTTTGAAGATCACTGAAGAAACGCCCTTACAATTTAGAGAAATTCCTTTTTGATAGCTATGTTGATAGGCTTTCTTCATATACAAGTTTTTGTGCAGATTTGTGCTATCCAAAGGAATCGTGCCTGGAGATACGTGACTTATGTAACCACGCGCAACCACCTGATTTAAAATATATATCTACACTTTCAGTTTTTCTCATTCGAAATGTTTTTCTCTACAGCAACCGTGGGTCCTAAAAAACCTTACCCATACGTGCCTATGTTTTCACTGGATTTAAATCTATGAGATAGATCAGGGGTGTGGAAGGAGGGCTGGGGTAGAGGAGGGCTGGAAAGGAGATAATGGGGGATTTCTGAAGATATACCAGTAACCAAAAGGCAATACTTATAGATATAGGTCGAAGTTTTTAATCAATGTAGTAAGACATGTGACGGAAAACTTTGAACTTTGTGACTCGAATCATACGTATATAATCTACTCCAAATAACATAAGACCAAATGAAAGTATCTTGCTTTTCATTGAAAAATAAAACGAATATTTTGCTACGTTTCGTCGGGTACAAAGATCACATATTAACGTGATAGGGAAATGACGCATTTAGGCTAGCGAGAACAAAGTGAATAAACAGTTAAAAAATACAATTGAACATTTTTAACCTTTGAAAGCAATAACACGCCACGTAAGTAATAAAAATACGGTTGATTAAGGAATTAAGAAAACTAAACCGAGTGATTTATGTCACGAATGGACATATCGATGGATTGGTATAACGCAAGTATAAAATAAGATAATCTTATCAAATAAAAGCAAATATTGTCATGAATATGGGACATTGAACATTGAATCTAAAAAACCCCTGAGGCAAAGTATATACTACTAAACAGATCCATGGTACAACATATATAATATTTGTACAGTAAATGAAACGCATAATACATTTAGGTTAACACTTTTTGCTTTACACATTAATATTCGACAATTTAAAAACTTAAAACTTTATATTAATAAATATATAGTTTATACTTGGCTACAGATGACTAAATATTCATAGAGGTTGACATTGACCGATAACCTGTTAATATTACCTTCGATATCAATGCCTTACTGTATAGTTTATGTCACGAGTTTTTTGCATAATGGAAAGATGCACCGACCGGAAATGTACTGAGTTTTAATCATAATTCAAACTTCTTCTTTTTGTTAACGAAATATATATCAAACCTTTTACAGTTTCTAATAACTAATAGTTATAACTTTCTCGAATTATGCTTGAAGTTCTTGTTTGATAAGATTTATCGTTTATTACATTTGGTGTCCCGTCATTTGAAACTTTCTGTTTCGATATTTTATACAATCCATCTGCTTCTCTCCTTTCCGTGATAGTTCATGCTACTTTTTGTTTTATTAACTTGTCTTTCTTTTCCTTTCCAATCTCTATGCTTCTTTCTGTTCACTAAGTTCTATTTTCTTTATGTTTTCCCCGACCACCTTTGGTCACCTTCTTATAAATACAAACAAGAACTACTATATTGAAACTAAGAATACAGTTGTTTACAGATGATTTGTAGATGATTTTAATCAACATGAAAATAATTAAAAATATAATATTTACTAACATTAGTGGAACATGACTCACGATCAATTGTCCTGCTAATTCCTGCAATTCTCAAATAAAACAAAATTCTTTTAACAAAGTAAGCAGGTGATTGCCACTTATATTTCAACCAGTAACTGAATAACAAAAATGTTATTGTATAAAGTATTTCAGATAGTAACGAAAGCAATTCCTGTTTTTTTATAAAGCAACAATTTGCGGAGCTCACACATTGCTACTTAACGAACCAGTTTTCCACACCCTCACTAGAAACTATCCATAGCGAATATTCTTCTTTGCGAAGGATATATGCGACGGCAGTGTGTTCCTTCTGTTCATGGAAATGAACGTTCTCTAGGATATATCCTTGTATATATAGGATATCCTTGTATCTGTACGACATATCTTTGTAACTAAACCTAACTGTGAGTATAATTTGAACAAACCCATAATCATAATGAATATGCAAAACATAATAATATTATATGCGTAATATAGAAATGTGTATAAATATTCAAGAGATACGATGACATAATGAAGTAAGCAGTACAGTAAAACATAACCAATGATTCTATAGCAGGTTGACATTGCATAACCAAACAAGAACCGAACCTGGTTAAACCTGCGATAGGACAGAAACCGAACAGTTTGTTATGTTTCATCTATAGTTAAACCTTTTACCAGAACAACAGTTAACATCACCGAATCTTGCAAATACACCATACAGAAGAGGGTTAAGCACAGAGTTAAATAGCAATATGAATGCCGTAACCGTCAAAAGTGAATTCGGCACTGGTATACCACACAATGGGAGTGACGAAACGATCCTGAAAGGTAACCAGCAGAATAGGAAAACTCCCACGTAGGTGGCTAACTTCTGAGCAATTCGGCGAAGTTGATCATTTTCCTTCTTTCTGGCCGCCTCATATACAGAGTTATCTTCCTTCTTTATTCTCTTATCCTTCTTTGAAAATTGTTCGGTCGTACCTCCAATTGGATTACGAGAATCAATGTCTCCTAACGTCTCTATTTCTGAATCTTTCTCATTTCGCACCAACACATGATTGGCATTAGCAATTCGGACAACATGTTCTGATGTCAATACAGGCAGCTGGGAAGGAACAGTGTGCTTTTGCGTATCTCCATTCTGTTTCTCCAATTTAATTTCGAATTGTTCTTCAAACGTTATCCGGCTTGTGTTAATTCGATGTTCAGGGTCATTAGGTATATATTGTTGCCTTTTGGGTGGTCTTCTTTCTTCCAGTTGCATATTTGATATATTGTGTATTTTATGGACAAGTTTCCAATAAAATCCAGCGTTAATCACAACTAATATCAAGAAAGGTATTACGAATTCGATAATGTTGAGAATGACGAGATAAATGGTCTCGTTGACGACTACGGGAACACAAAGTCTTATAGAAATAGCATCGCCATGTTGGTCATCAAAGTGCAACGATAGGAAGTAAGTTGCCGCGCAATAGGTGCAGCAAATAATGCTAGTTATGAGAACTATACGGTGGATGCGACCAGTCGTTTGTATCAAGTGATATTTCAATGGGCTGGTAACAAGTTGAAATCTATCGTAACTTAGTAAACCGATCACTAACGAACCATACAAAATACTAAAATTTTTGATTATTGACCAGATATGACAAACGCTGTATGGTAACTCAGGATAAAACAGAAAAGCCCATAGAGTGGAAAAGAAAATTATGAAAATTCCGACAAAAAAGTCAGCAACAGCTAAATAAAAAACGTAAACATTGCCACTTTTATCACGTATGTCTTTGCTCCCAATGTATGTAACAATGACGAATAGATTCAATAACATAACAACTATACCAAGAACACCGTAGAGAAGTAACGAAAATAGAACTAGTCATAGAAATGTTTACATTCGCTTCAGTTACGTTGCTATGTTCGATTGCTTGAGATATACCGATGTTCGCCATTGCTTTCAGTAAATATAGTTTCTTCGGCAAATATTTCACTTAACCAAACAAGCATCCGTCGGTGATTGAAACTGTACTCAAATATCCACATCTTCGCCCACAACCATTCATGATAAGAAAATGTTCTTGTTTAGGAAGGACAAGCCAAGAAAATATATTCATTTGTCGATGGAAATGCATTTGCGATCTAATATTAATGTTATGCCTTATTGTTACAATAAGGGAGTGATTTCACCATATCATGAATGGTAAAATATATGTAACGACCATCGAAGTGAATGAATAACGCTCATATATGACGATGATGATGATGACGATATGATGATGACGTCAACATGACGATCCTGTAAATAATGTTCATTATTTAATGCGCCATGAATAGTAATAATAAAACACTTTCCATCGAAAAATATTCTGTTAACGGTAACATAACACTATTTCAACATTCAACATGCGTCTCGTCTTTACTTATTTCTTTTTTAAAACCTCACCTCATCTGAAAGCACTCGTGAAAATGAAAACATTGTCCACTTTCGGTTTAAGAGTCCAATTCAATTTTAATTTTAACATATAAGGTCTTCATAATGCAAACCTTAAGTAGGCAAAGAATTAAGACGGGTCCTGGTTGACTTTTTTCCCTTTCAAATCCGGCAAGGGTATCTGTGTTTCTGAATCGTCGTTTAATATTAAAGTTGTTAGATTAATATTGGTAACATATACCGTGGCACTATGGCATACGGAACGAGAATAGCGACGAGTAATTCAGCCATACCAAATCATCGTTTCCTCCTTACCAACCCAATAGTTTGAAGGAAAAAAAACATAGTCAATATGACACAGATAAACATGTTATTATAACCATCCAGCTTTTGGCAACACAAACTTGTGCAGACATATATGTGCTCATATCCTCAACTAAATTAACCGACGAATAACTTTCTATGTCGTGTTACCAACATACACAGATGTTAAAATTAATTCCGATGAATAAGTCCCACAATCCAGAGTAGTGAGTGTGACATTTAATGAGCAATTACTCTGTGCGGAGGCAGCTCTAAAAAGTACTCAGTTATTTGGTGCATTCTATTAACGACATGCGCAAACTGGAATCGTATGTTATACTGCAAAGGAATTAACACTTTTATCATAGAGCGAGAAGTCCACTTTTTGAGTGTGTCTAGGATATTCAATCCTTACAGAAGTGGCTGTCAATCTTATGATAGAGTAACTTCAAATACTTTCAGTACTGTATTGATTGAATGCTTTTACTCTTTAAGGGATGAATGTTTTTTTTATGAGCCTATAGTTGTGGTCAAAGGAGAGCGTAGTGGTCAGGTGGTTAAGGCAGTGGACTTGTGATCTTGCAGGTTCAATTCCTGGCCAGATCATTACGCTGTGTCCTTGGCAAGGCTCTATATCTCCGTTGCCTCTCTTCAGCCAGGTGTAAAAATGGGGACCTGTCAGTTGGGCGCTGTTTAGCTGCTGCCATATGGAGGGATTGTCTGATATTTTTGACAGGTTATCATTGACCAGGGTAATATTGTTATGCGCTTTGGGCACCGTTATCGGTGGATATGTCTGTGCTTTATAAATCCTCAATATTATTATTAATATTATTATTAGTATACTCTGAGTAGAAGAAGAAAATATCACTGTGCGTTTGATCAATGTTGGCCAGTCGGGGATTTGGGTGGTCTGGTGGAGGGATGAGCAGGGGTGGGGGGGGTGGGAGTGGGGATTGAGGATTGTGCAATGACCGTTTCGGCTATAAAACCGGTATAACATTTCCTTTAACAAGTTAAGTTATTATATTTGACATTGGTATGTTTGACGATCATTTTAATGCAATATTTTACACTGGTAGCTTAAATTAAATCAGATCTCGTTTAATAAAAGATAACGATTGTTTTCAATAATGAGCAGCACTTAGCTAAATTTCAATGGTGTTGCACTTCGTCACTGCAGTTTTTATACAATGCCTCAGCAAGTCGGTAACAAATAGTTAACATTTCAAGTGCCGCAAATAACTGAAATTAAAGCAGTATATTTTCTATGTCCACGAAATAGATATTCTTTGCCCACGTTACATTTGCAACCATAGTCCGAAAAAGGAACGATTTCGCGGTCCACAACGACGTCTACTTAGTAGTGTTTCTAAGGTCTTGGATGACAGGTGGATCACTGAAACTTTTTAATGAGAAAAAGTTGAAGAGTTTTCGTGTTTACATATAGTTCATACAACATGTAATTGTATAATTGTCAAGTCTAATGTAGACAAAGATGGAAAGAAAATAAACGAGTTATTTCAAGATGCGTTTACGATACTTTTTTCCAAGGAATCATATATCCATATGACTTTCTACATATCCCTCCATCTTGAAAGAGGTTAACAAGCCTTTCCCGGGATTAAATTGGTGTAAATAATTGCAATGTGTGTTTTATAGTCATGTATAATCTTTTTAATCTTTATAAACATATGAATAAAGTGTATAAAGTATACGGTCGTATATTCTGTCTTGAAAATCAAATTACGTAGGATCAAAACATTATACGGCAGGGGACGCCAACACTGCCCTATGCAACTTGAGTGTTGACTTTGGGGTCTTCCTTTAGCCTTTGTAATCGACACAACTGAAAGTTCCTCCACTGAGCATGTATTCCTTATAACTTATTAGTCCATAAATTTGTATATACATTTCATACAAAATAACCAGTGGCAAGAGTTCGTCCAATGAGGGTACATTACTAACCTCAGCAAAATATTGCAAAAAAGAACACAACTTTAAAATATGATAACTGTGTTTTCATTGAAGAGCAATTCAGCTTAGCGACAACGAACAAATAAACTTCCACTTAGCTTAATAGGAAATAGAGATTTTATACTGATATCTAAACAAAACCAGCGAAGCCTTTCAACTACAAGATTAATCAATACAGAAAAGGTGAATAAAATCTAATACTGCAATGGTTAACATCGGCTCGTTAAGTGGACACACGTGAGCCTTTCAACTACAAGATAGTTTATCAATGAATAAATGTCGCATCGTGGCTAAGTTTCAAAACAGGTTACCATTAAGCGTTCCATTTATCAATGAAAGCATAACCACTCTAGATGCCATTAACTAGAGATAAAATCTCAGTCTACGTTCAACTTCCTGTTGTTATTAATATTAGTGGAGTATTATATTTAATCGTAACCATTACAAACAAATGAATTTTATATTCGAAAATTTTTCGTTAGAACAAATTATTATTGATCGACGAGACTGTTTTGCAATTCGAATATATCACGCTGTTTATTCATTATAGCATATTTATAATACGAAGTTTCATTAACTGAAGAAATATCTTTTTATCTTTCATTATTGATATTAGAAAGGACTTAAGAAACACGAGCACGGTCTGCCTTAATGGAATGTGTGTACAATAAAT